>LBNU01019537.1:0-13035 GCA_014162995.1 Artemisia annua
TCGTTGACTGGTTTTCTCAGCAGAAACTAGGAGAGTAAGCAGAAGTTCAATGTCTTTAGTTTCATCATCAGATAATCCCGAGCATGAAACCAGAAACGGATGACTCAGTTCACAATTTTTGTTAATTTTAGAAGAATAAGAATCAATAAACTGTTGTCCTGCCATCCGAATTCTCGCATTAATCGACATTTTTTGGTCCTTTTCCACACGGGGTTGATTAGTGCAGTTTGGAATAGGAATCTTTTTGCCATTAACTTCTCTTGATCTGCTTGCAAAGTCCTTAACAATCTGAAATGAATAAAAATTTGAGGTTTTTTCAATACCCTTTAACATCTGTTGAAAAGGAGGAGAGGCAAAATCAAAAGAATTTTTTTCTGATTCGCCAAAATTTGAGGTTTTCTGAAAGTCGGAAGATGGATCATCTTTTGCAAGTTTTCTGAGATCATATTGCTCGGAACTAGACATCGTTATGATTCTGAACAAAATTTGTGTGGTTAATATACAATTGAGTTCATGTCATTCAACAGTGTCTAGCAACATAAATAATAACCATGTGATCGATTTGTTCAATTTTATTTAGATGCCGAGTAGCCTGCTTATATGGCAGATTCTTATCTTTAACATCAAAACTGGTACAACAGAATCAAAGTACGGCAACTAATTGATTATACATGATAACTAGAAGTAGCAAGAGGGGCTTGTCATGTAACGGGTCGAACAATAAACTTTGGGAGACTTTTTAGCACATTTGTCCTGTTTCCCTTTTTGCTAAAATTTTTGCTTCATCCGTTTAAGAGCTAAAACACAACCCAAATCGACCCGTTCACATGCAAATGGGTTGAAATAATACATGTTTTTGCCTACTAAAGTGTCAACATAAGAAACTAAACATTTGATGATTAAATGCAGATATATATCTTACGCTCGAAACAATTGTTAAAAAAACAAACAAGTTTCGTTTTTAGAATAATATTGAAAGTTTCTACTCCTAATCAGTGGCTAATAAACAACTATTCCCTCTGTCACCAGGAATGTTAATAATATTTGATTAGTTACTTAGTTTATTCACAGTCAAAGACACCAGTTATGACAAAAACAATCTTTTAGGACTCTGATATAGTGATATATATCATCAATTACTGTAATTGAAAACTTTCCAGAAATGGTAATCATGGCAATTTCATAAGGAGGAGTTAGTGTCACGAAGAAGCTCTATGTGTTTTTTCTTAATAAACTTATCGTTTTTGACTTTAAACTACATGGGAAAAAACCTAAAACTTCACGATTGACGAATCAAAGAATGTACCTGCCTCCCAAATGTTAATGGTCTCATCTTTGCCATGTAAGCTTTTGTAATCATCAAGACAGCTAGGAAACAACAGTCGATAGATTCTTCGTTATCAAACTGTCTACTGATTCCACATTTTATCTCAGCCTGCACATCAAGAAAAAAATGCTAATGGCCTCTGATTTGACAAAGTCGAAGCCAATCTTACATGTTTTTTGTTCTCCAATTATGTGTTTTATCCCATATATTCTATGTCTACAATGTTGCCTTCATCTGTTATAAAAGACTTAAACGAGACCCGTATTCCATTTAGATATGAATTGGCCAAATTTATTGTTCGAGTCCTGACAATTGAATCACTTCCACTGTCGAAAATCAATCTTAATATGTTTTGTTCTTTCATGAAAAGGTTCTCATCCATAACTGAACATGACACACAAGTTTTTAAAAAGTAATAACTATTCAATACACCGGCCACTGAAAAGCAGTGAGAAACAATGATACATTGTAGTGATTCAGCTACCAGCTGGTCCTAAAAGACACAAGTAGATGTTGACATGTTGTATTAAACATAATGAACCATATACAACGTCACTAGCGACATAAAGAACTAATTAGAATAAATAACACGTAGCTAAGTGGTTCAAGTTTTGTAGAACAAATATCAAGTAGAACGCTTTCATGAGAATTTCCAAGCAGAAAGAGATTGAATTGGTGTTCCTTTCCACCCAATAACAAGGCAATTACCATCCATATCAAGCGTACAAGAATTCCCACAAGAAACTTTTTCCACCATCAAATTTGCTTGATATATGGATGACATGCTGAGTTCTAGCTCCTGCATCCCAAACCGTGCAAAAAACTTCCTCCAAACATCAATATTCACATGTCTGATCGCTCTCTCCTCCCCTTCAGCTGCTACAAGGCTCAATATTCCATTAGCTAGATACATAGATTCAACAATTACACGATTTTCATCTTCGCAACCCATACAATCTTCCAAAGCATCAAAAAACCCCCCATAGTAAAATAAAGCTTCAATAAAACGGTTCACGAAGTTTGGTGAGTTAAGATTCACTGCTGTCTCACACACCACCATAACACGAGGATTGGTACTTTTGATAACTTTCATTAATGATTCTAGTCGGTCTTGTTGTGCAAGCATAGTCCACAAACCATGTGATGAATAAACAGCCAACGCTTCATCTAGATCCAACTCGAGTAATTCTTCTTTGAATTCCAACATATCTTTCACTATAACTGCATTAAAAGTAAAAGACAAATTCATAGATTCAGCAAAACTTTTTAACCGATCACCTGTCTGCTCAATTTCCTGTTTGAAGTTAACCCCGACAGCGGTAATTTTGAGATGCTCAATAGGACAATTGGCTTGTGAAACAAGAGCTTGCATCAAAATAGTACACTGTAAGCCTTGTCTTATTGCGAGATCAATTATATGAACTTTTTTCGACCCTGCGACACCATCAACCAAAGCCTGAACTCCAGAAAATTGGGCTGCTTGTAAAAATGGTAATTTCTGATAAACTGAGAGTGCAGTCGGATTAGGAGTCGCCATTTTCCCTACCATATCTTGCACATGTTTCTTTCCGGACACACTAAATGAGATTCTCCCTGTTTCACCCGAAATCTTATGTTTTAAAGCTTTACAGAAATAGTGTACTAATCTCTGAATCGGGTTCCCTGAACTAGAAGACAACATGTCACACCAGTCAAGTAGCTTACTTGCACGTTCAAACTGTTGTTGATTCACCTTCTCAGCAGAAAGTAGTAGATTTTCTATGAGTTGGATATCATTAACTTGTTGATCAGATAGACCCGAGAATGAAGTGCCATACGGATGGCTAGGCATTGAGATATCGTTCAGAGATGATGAAAAAGATTGTATGAATCTTTCTCCACCTAACCGTATAATTGCATCAGTTGATAACTTTTGACCACTAGTGACATAGGGTACTGCATCATGATCTGGTGTGTGTGTTTGTGTTTGTGTTTGTGTTTGTGTGTGAGGTTTAATAAGCTCGGAATATTGAGATTCGATATTTGCAAGCTCCTGCATTCGATGCTCATATGACTGAAACGCAGGTGCAGTGTCGTGAAACAAGGCATCCAAATTATGGAAATTCTTTGGTGGTTCTTGTTCTACTTGATGATGGTATTCTGTTGAAGACGTAGGACCTTCTGTGCTCTTAAATTTCTTTCCTGAATCATCATTTTCCTCCCACAACCGAGGCAACTTCCCTGAACTCTCGGCATGGCTTTTAGAGTAGTTGTGGATTCGTCTGAAAATAAGGGAATCAAAGGGTAACATTTTGTTTTTTTAATGTTGAAGGAAAGAATTTAGGATGTTATCCGCGCGATCAATCAAGGGAACGGAAGTATATGACATCAAGTTTCCTAAAATCATTTTTTTTTACGGGGGACATTGATGTTATCGCTGTTGATGTGTTCAATGTTGGTCATTGTCACCATATTAATCTAAGATGTGGGGACTTATTCAAAGGATAGAGCCAAAAGCAAAAAGTACAGATATTAGACACAAATTTGCAGGACTATTTCTGCAGGAAGAATGCTTACTCTGCATACATTTGGATTCTGTTTATTCATTTTGTAGCCAAGAGTTAAAAGGGTAACTAAATACTACTTCACAATAAGATAGTTATAAATGTTTTACTGCAGGACTAGAAGTTCCGTAAATGTAAATAAAATTGGAGCCTAACGTTTACACATTTCAGTGGTCCTTTTCATGATTTTCTTCGCAAAACAAGTCAAGAACCACTATTGAAATATCAATAATTGTGAGATGGATAATTAATAAAATAATTCAAATGAAGTTCATCACTTAATGAGGTATAGTAACAAAAATGAGCTTCCTGTACATGTCTACCAAATCTTGGACTGATGATCACTATACGCATGACCACAAAAGCAACACAATGAGATAAGCAATTGGTGTTAGATTCATAGGATCACATTTTTATACTCGGGTTTCCATTATCTAATCAAATCAATAAAATACATCCTTGCATAACTAAGATTTATAGATATATCCTATCCAATTGCTAAACTAAAGCTTTCCTTGCCAATCCAATTTCAAGAAAAGCAAACGCATATTCAAATCAAAACGTAACACCGATTAAACATACCTATCAAGAATAAATAAATAAAAAACTTGTCCATAACTAAGGGAACAAATGACAAAATCACTAAATATAATATGAAACATGTCCTCAAATACAAACAAAAGGATGGTAAATTCCAAACTCTATACTATCAATGGCTAATCACAACTTTCATGAAAAAGGATTCTACTATTGATGTGAACATTAACGGAAACATGCTTATACTTATCCAATCTCCAAGTGTACATGTAAGTCATAGTCATTGTACCTATAATTAATGAGGATCAGGTCAAAATGTAACTTACACGTCCATAAACCAAGCAAAGTTGGATTGCACTTGGATTTTTGAAGAGGTTGTGGCCTAGTGGTATGCGAGTGTGCCCACCAACCAACAGGTTGTGGATTCAAGTCTCATTGAAGACAGTTGTGAAATATATTATGGTATAGATGTGTGCAAACAAATTGTCAATATAAAAAACGAAAAAGAATAATGGTTTTCTAGTTCGTTTAAGATTCTATCATCAAGCACCTATTCGTGAATCGTTAGCCCCTATATGCTTTCCCTAGCGGTAAGACTATGGTAAATCTATAACGGAGGACTTAGGTTCTAAAGACATATAAATTACCTCACTCATGTTGGCCGTAGGATGGATTCGTAGGGGGCCAAAGGTGTTGTTCACCCTTATTGATTAAAGTGCGTTTTCAAGTCTGCACACTTAATTTCTACTGTAATATTTTTTGGTAGTGCATGGAACAAGCTTGATTCCTCTATGTCATTTTAGATGTTAATCCTTGAATAATCAATGGTATGGCAGCCATTATCTCTCATGCCACCTTTCTCTATAATTGATTGTGATTATTCACATGACATTTGAAACAATGTCAAACATATATATATATATATATATATATATATATATATATATATATATATATATATATATATATATATATATATATATATATATATATAATAAGGGATAGCTTGGCTACAATTTTTGTAGCCAATTGGCTATAATTCTTCACAAAATATACACAAAAAATGATTTAGGGACCCACAAAAAAGAGTCAGGACCCACAAAAAGAATCAAGGGTTACATTTATAGCACAAAATTGTAGCTAATATATTCCCTATAAAATATCTAACTAAATAACTATACATTTGATTTACTAAAAATCCTTTATCTGATTATACATAATGAAATCAATAAGTGACTGATTACATAAAGAATCTGATAACATAAATAAATAAAAACAAGTTGAATTAAATAAATAAAAGGATGACAAGATAAATGAATAAAACAAGAAACATGTTCCCATACTATAAACAAAATGATGTACGTGTAAATCTTACTTTGAAACGATCATTAATTTAAATTGTATACATGGGAGGTTTATAGTCGGCAATTTTGATTGTGTTTGATGTGATGTTTGAGTGAGATAGGATTGTATTGTATTCGTGATTGCAACTTTTTGATTGTGATTTGTGATAATGTATACTTAACTCCAATTGCATGAGAGAATAACTATGTTTAGTTCGATGATAACTTTGTTAATCTACTTTTAACTGGATTAAGTGACGTGATCCACCAGGGTTATTGAGGGGTGTTTGTTTTATATATATCCAGTTAGATCTTATAAAAATTGTATCGACAAAATCTGATAATTCTAATAGAATCAGGTAGTAGTTTACAAAATGCGTTCTGACATTATAAAGCGAACGTTAAAAATTTATCGATGACAATTTGTACAGTTCTTAACTCCTGCTGTTAGGGACTCATCGTTCTCGATAAGGTTTACTCCACCACCCCGAATGGCTCTAGAGTGGCTCTGATACCACTAGTAAGTTGTAACATTCCACCTACTAATAATATTGTCCATTTTGCTCTCATGCTCACGAATTTGCTTGTAAGGACCTCACGTGAAAACTTCTCACTTCTCAGCAAGTCACCCAAATAGATACCACTCTCAAATAAACACGCTTAACTCTAAAGATTTTATAGGAGATCCACCAGCAATAGTCAACAAAACGTGTTATGTCATTGTAAGAAAAATGTTATCTTTTTGGAATTAGCATCTCTCCAAACCACTTACGATGTGAAACTTGCCTTGGGTGTCAAATTGTTCAAAAGAAAGAGAAGGCAAAAATGATAAACACAAAAGTTTACGCATTTTTTTCTTCGCAAAAATTCTAAATCTTTTTTATTTGGTCATCTTTATATATTTCTATGTTTGCATGCCTCCTTACCCATGTGTGATGGGAAAAACAAAGTATTTAAACATAAAACTCTTTCATAGTTTCATTGTTTAATGAGTAAATTGTAAAAACCACCTTTATGGTTTGCAGAGATTGCATGTTTCATCCCAGGTCTTTTGAAATTGCAGACGGCTAGTTGGTTCAACTTCATCCCTTAACGAAGTTGATGAATGAAATATCCAAGTCTTCTTCCACTTATATTTCTTTAAATTTTAAAAAAAATTAAAATAAAAACCAAGAACACGAAGAACAATTATTAATTTATAAAATTATAATTAGATAAATAACATTGTCTATGTCAGTTTAACCGAGAGAATGAGGCCAACTTGGGGGGACCAACGGTGTAATCTACCCTCGTTTTTTTAACCGAACTTTGTATGCATTTTAAAGTGTTATCTTTTCACATAAAAATTGAGTATGCATTTTTGAAGTTTTAGGGAAACAATTATTGCAATTAGCCTAAGAAATTTATAAGAACATCTCTAACATATGAGTTAAATAAATGAAAGCCTTTTTTTAAACAAATAATTAGTCATTCAATAGCTTTTCTGACTTGGAGAACAAAGTTTTATTTATCTAAGGGTTATTTATACACATAGGTAACGAACTTTGAAAAAATTTCTGTGTTAAGTAATTGACTCTCGAAAATACTATGTTAGGCAACAAAACTTTGTGCAACCTGCAAAGTTAGGTAATATTATCGGCTAAGCTTATGAGGCCCACATGTGACGTCATATAAACAGTTATATCTCCCTTTTCCCCCTTTCTTTTTCTCTTTATTCCTAAACCCTAATTTCTAATGGTCATAACCCACTCAATTAATTCTTTCAAAAATCAAAACTAATCCCAAATCAATGAATCAAATATAGCAAATGTAACAGATGTTATAGCTGACGAGGTTGAATCACCTCCTTTAGCTGGGCCCAATGTAATGAATGTTGTACTTGTTGCTGCAGAAGTGCTCCTTGGTCTAAGACAGGTACTACAACAAACTTCATTTTAATCTATTGATGAAATTTTGGTCTAATAAATTTGTATACACTTCCATGTACAGGCGGCCTTGGAGACATTGCTGGGCTCTACCAAAGGCATTAGCAAAACGTGCATTACTTTCAAACATATATAGATGGTGTCGATTTTGTTTTCATTGCAAATCCCATATTCCAAAACTTGGGAAGTAATATATATGGAGGAAATCGCCAGGTAAATTTTTTCCCCTTTCATGTCAACAGACTTGCGCTAATCAATATGTTTTGTTTTTTTTCTAATGTTGTTGAATGTTCTTTTTGAAGGATATTCTACGACGCATGATTTTATTCTGCAAAGCAGCTATTGAGGTATGACAAGAAAACAAGATGTGCATTTTTTTATTCAGTTCTAGATGCATATAAACTAATGTTATGCACGTACCTACAGGCTCCATGGCATGTTACGTGTGGGGGATCTTGCTACGGGGATGGAAATTTGGTTTTCATTGCTAATGATTGGCATACTGCATTGTTGAAGATGGTGGTGAGAATGGTGGGGGTGGGTTGAAGATGAAGATGATGGGTTTTCATGGTTTGAAGAAGAAAATGATTGGTCATGGTGTTTTTTGTTCTTTATCACAGGGGTCAAACAAAGGTAACCGGCTACAACCGGTTATCAATTGCGACACATGACATAATTACCTAACATTGAACAAAGTATAAAGTGTTGGTCCCTTTTACCCAGTTAAGTTAACTATGAAGTTAATCTAACCGTGCATTATGGCATAATGATGTAGTGAGGTTCTTTGATAAAACAAGATATAAGAATAAAACGTAAATCAAAACACAAGGTAATTTTCAACGTTTAATTCTTATTAGAAATGAATCAAAGAATTATACCCAAGTGTTTTGCGGAATAAACACTTGGGATTGAAATGACAAGTATGGTGTGTTTCTCCTCACTAAACTTAAGCTAAGCTTAAGTGACAACTAAGGTACAATCGAGCTATCTCGAGTACAAGTATGTTCTTTGGAGGAGAAAAGGGTTTGTGAATGTCTAAGCATTAATTGCACAAACTTAACCTTTTCTCCTCTTTATGATCCTATTTATACACAAGTATAATACATACTATTGTCCAATGGATTAAAGACTTCTAAAGATAAATCTTTAGAAGATCTTGTTCACTGTTGAAGGCAACCCATATTGGGTTAGAAGACAGATAAACCTTTTTAGGATTAGGTTGGATTGTAGCCAAATAAGGAAAGTTTGACTTATAAAGCGATAAAGCACTTTATTGGGACAGTTCAAACTTTCCCTCCCAATCCCGCCTATTCTTCAGTCTTCAGGTAGCTTTCTTCAGTCTTCATAGTTGGTGAGGAGACTTGGGGATTCAGTGAGCTATTGTCATCGCTCACTGAATCCATCATCTTCTTCTTTGGCTTAGATGCCATTCACTGAGAGTCCGCCTCACTGAATGGAAAACCTTTCTTCGTTAGGCTTGTTCTAAACATCCTGAAGATGACTCACTGAATGACTGTTCACTCAGTGACTTGATTATGTTTAAGGGAATTCAACACTTAGGTGATTTTATGTTCAAATCCTAGTTAAGGAAAGCTTGGGTACTTTCAGTGACCCAACAGTCTCCCCCTATTTGGATATACAAATAGCCTAAGTGTTCTATGGATCAGTGTGAGTGAGCAGATTGTCTTCTTCCCACACTGAACGTATCTAAGTAATATTAGGACACTGATTAAACAAAATCATTACTTTATTAATCACTATTACATTCCTAAAATTGACAAAAGATACAAAAGATAGGTGTTGTTGCAGATTTAGATGTTGAGCTTGTAGCCAAGAGCTTCAAGCTTGGTTCTCTTTGACTTCAGCAAGTTCTTCTCAGGATGTCCTTCAATCTTGGCTCTCAGGTCTTTGCAGAACCTTGCATTCTCAGCAGTCTTAATTGGAGAAGCCATCATGAAGTACATGAGCATAGCCTTTACCCCAGCATTATCAATGTCTGACCATCTCTGGAAGGAAGGATTGCCAAATTCATCAGTGAAGCACAGTCCTCTTTCAGGTTGTTCAAGGACATGGTTATTCATGAAGTTGACTCCTTCAGGAAGTTCTCTATTACAATCCAAGCCAGGAACCTTGATTTCAGGTTCAGTGTCCACTCTCTTCCTTTTCCTTAGAGTGGACTTAGATGGGGCGGCCTGAATGGCTTGTACTGAAGGTGGCATTTGGGAGGGAATCCCAAGTTCTTCATGTTTCAGGGCTAGATTATGATAACGGGCTTCAAGGGACTTCATCAGTTTTGGGACCACTACATTGTTCTTCTTTGTGATGATTGGAGCTAGTTCATCGAGCTCAGTGATCCCGAAGTCAGTGATCTTGAATGGATCATGCACCTTGAAGTTTCTTTTGTCCTGGCCCCTGAAGACGGTAAGTACTGCAGGATTGGATTTCACATGGATTTTAACATCAGTGATGGTTTCTGGATTTAATCTCTGTGTCATAATCCAAGTGTATCTATCAATGTTCTTTTGTCTGTTCTCTGCAGCTCGTTTCAGTTTAGCCTCCTTCTTTTGCTTCAAGGCTAACAAGGCAGCATCCTGAGCTTGTTTGAACTTTTCACCCCCTTCCCTCTTCTCCAAATCTTTAGGATTCAGCCCAAGAGATTTTCCTTCTTCATTGACAATCTCAATGAGAGTTTGCTTACTGATCCTCTCCTCTTCAGTCGCCAGTCTTATCCTTTCCTCTCTATCCAGATGAGCTTGAATATCAGCTTCAGTGAGATAGTAAATTTCACCGTTGATTTCATAAGGGATCTTTTCATCAGGTTCAGGCCTTACATCTTTGGAAGCAGGAACAAGCTTCCTAGTTTGTTCAGGTTCTGTTGTTGTCATGATGCCTTTACCCTTATCTTGCTGGCTGTTGAGAGGAGGTTGGTAGGATGAGATTGGAGATGCCTGAATTATGCGCTCCCCCTCAGTGTGAGAAGGAGTTTCTTCTGAAGCAACCTGAGTGACAAGATGACTGGTGGATGTCTCAGGAACTTCAGTGGCATGCGACTCAGTGACATTGGGAGCTGCTTCAGTGACATTCTCCCCCTCAACTGTTGCCGGAGCTTCAGTGAGAGCAAGAGTTGGTGTGGCCACTGAAGTAGAAGGGCCTGAGGACTCCTTGAAGGCCTTGAAGATCTCAGACATCATGGATTTGATCTCTGAAGTGTCTTGTTGGATGGCAGACACTTTTTCTTCAAGGAGAGCCTGAGAACTTTCGATGGCCGTCATTCGAGAACCAAGAGACCAGGCCACTGAGCTAGAGGATTGAGCCCAGTTAGCCACATCCTGATTCAGGCTGGTGAAGGAAGACTGTATGCTGGAGACTGAAGCGTTGAGGGACTGAAGGTCCAAAGATTGCAGCAAGGTGACCAATTCAGGAAAACTTGCCGATTGCTGAACAAATATATCCGAAGCCTGAAGGAGCTTCTGGGTGAGTTCAGGATCTTCTTTGACCAAGGCTTCAATGTTTTCGACTTTGGGAGTGAGTTGATTGAAGGATTCAACAAACTTGTTCATGTGTGAAACCAAAGTCGTCAGGTGGTGGTCAATGCTGGAGTTTTGTTCCCTGATATTATCATGAAATTCTTCGACAGATTCTTTGAGATTGCAGTAGTGGACTGCTTGTTCAGTGTGTAAGTCGAAGACTTCATCAGTGACCCCACGGAACAAGGCATTGGTTGCCTTCTTCAAGAACCTAACCATTTTGCGGCCAGTGAGAGGAACAGAGTCATCTTTCTCATCCACTGATTCAGTGTGTTCAGCTTCAGGTTGTGATTCCGCGGCAATGTGGGATGGATACTGAGGAGTAGGTTCAGTGTTTTCAATGGTTTGATCAGCAGTCTCTATATCATCCCCAGCTTCAAAAAGTTCCTCATCACTGCACTTGGTTATTTCATCATCATCAGAATCCAGAATAGCCTGAAAAGTAGCCATTGAGTCAATCTGCAACAATGGAATAACCAGCTCCTCTTCATAAGAAGATTTGCTTTTAGTGTGGTCAGGGCCTGACCCCTCAATTCCAGTGGATTGGGTTTTATCCACCTGGTCCTTAGGGTCAGTCCCTGAGGAATGCGCAACTCCATGAGGGGGTGTAGGTTCCATATCAGCGGGTGGTTTGTTTCCCCCTGAGTCTTTGTCCTCTGATGTCCCTTCAGGCACAGGTGGGTTTTGGCCCGTGCCATCACTAGGAACGGTGGAAGGCGCTCCCCTACTAGCGGGTTGTGTATTTCCCTCTAGATCTTGGGGAGTAGTAGTTGGGACCAAGGGCACTGACTGTGATGTATCAGTGTCCTTCNGTTTTGAAATGCCACTTATGAAACGTTTGTTTTCTTGAAATCATGTTGATGACTCGTATGTTTTGAGACATTTATGACCTATCTTATTTAATATTATTCCACTAAATCATTAATGTAACAATTGAAACTTGACCTTTTTGTATTTTACTATTACTTTGGTGTTTGAAATTTGAACTTTGTCATTTTCAAGAGGATATTATATGAATTTATCTTTGATGTTGAGTAGAAATGTAAAACAATTTGACTCGTATATCATTTGTTTACAAAATATGACAAATTGGTAGGATCGTAGGATCGCGATCCGATCCTACGATCTCGATCTTGCAAAGACAAAAACGATCCTGCGCGAGATCGCGATCTTGACAGCCTTGCTTAGGATAATACAAACCAAGATTTGAAGTTCCTTTAAGGTATCTCAGGATTCTTTTCACAGCAGTGAGATGTGATTCTTTTGGGTCAGACTGATATCTTGCACATAAGCATACAGCAAACTGAATGTCAGGCCTTGTGGCTAGGAGATACATCAGTGAGCCTATCATTCCTCTAAACATGGTCTGATTCACTGATTTACCAGTGAGATCAGGACCAAGATTGTTTGGAGGGACCATAGGGGTTTTGACAGAAGCACAATCACTAAGATCATACTTTTTCAGTGTGTTCTTGATGTACTTCTCTTGACTGATGGAAATTCCTTGATCAGTCTGTTTGATTTGTAATCCAAGAAAGTATGTGAGCTCTCCCATCATGCTCATTTCAAACTGTTTTGTCATCAGTTTCTCAAATTGTTTTCACAGTTTGTAGCTTGTTGAGCCAAAAATGATGTCATCAACATATACTTGAACTAGGATCACATCTTCCTTTGTCCTGTAGATGAATAGAGTATTGTCTATTCTTCCCCTGACAAATTTGTTTTGGATTAGAAAGGCTGAGAGAGTATCATACCATGCCCTAGGAGCTTGTTTAAGACCATAGAGAGCTTTGTCAAGCTTGCAAACATGGTTAGGGAACTCATAACTTTCTG
>LBNU01019542.1:11917-25949 GCA_014162995.1 Artemisia annua
ACCGAGGCAAAACAACAGTGAACTTAAACCAATAACTACAATGTGACTGGCTTCTTTAAAAAAGGTACACCAATCACAAGAGTACAATGGCAAGTTTTAATCTTATGTTTGGGAACTTATTAATGGTCATACACCCAGTTGGGTTGTATTCTGCCTTGATTTGCGGTGGTAATATTTTACGTATGTATTTAACAAGAAAACAAATGTTTTTGGCTTTTTGGGGTGTGTGAGAAAAAACTTGGAAATTATTTTTGGAATCGATTCGTTAACCGAAATCGTTCCTTTAAGACTACTCGCAGGGTGGTGGGAGAGAAGAATGGATCTCTCTTCGGTTCGCAATTTAATGTCAGAACCTCCGTATTCCACCTGTATAGGTTGTAATCTTAAAGAATCGAAGTAATTTAACTTCACGATTTGTTTTGTTGTTTTTGATTTTTTTGGTGTTGTTAACACTTTAGGAAAAGTGTTAATGACTTTTTTCTGATATGATTGAGATTTTTACAACAAATTTTTACAAAGTGATGTGATTTGTACAAGGAGGGTTTTGAAAATCACTAAACCTAAACGTTTTTTTTTAAAACACGCAACAACCTCCCCGGCAGCGGCGCCAAAATTTGATTTCTCCCAAACTAACCAGTCAACCAGGTGTGCCTGGTCAACTAAGTCAAGCTATGAGTGAGGAAGTGATCAATTTATGATCCGTTGAAAGCACAGTGTTCTCACGGGTCGTTAAGTCCCAACGAGATTGAAATTGTGTTTGGAAAACGTTTTGGGAATGAGTGATTGGGAATAGTAACCAGATAAAGATTTTGCTTGATTTTTACACTAATGATTGCTTGGAATGATAATGAAACAGTATTAACAAATGCAGAAATGCAAATAATCCTAAAAACCTAAATGCGTACTGGAAAAGTGGGAATAAGGTAAAATATGAACAAATAAAAACTAGAAGGGGTAAAAATGAAACTTTTTCAAACTTAAAATTAAAAGAAAATTAAATTAAAAAGAAAATTATTTTTTGATTATTTTAATATTAAAATATTAATTAATTGCTAAAACTATTTAAAAAGTTAATAAAAACTAATTAAAGTTAAATAAAAAATGATTAAGATTACAACTTAAAATTATAAAATTGCAAAATTAATTTCTAAAAATCTAAAATGACTTAAAAGAAATATAAAAATTGAAAATGAATATTTTTGTCTTTTTCTGAATTTAATATTAATTAAATACTAATTACTTATTAATTAACTAATTAACTAATTAACTAATTTAAATTACTTATAATACTAAAAATGACTTAGAAAATTATGAAATATTTTATAAAACTATTTAACTAATACAGGAACCTTAAAAAATTGTAAAAAATTTTTAAAAACTATTATTACACTATTTTATTAATTATTTACTTAATTACTAATTAAAAGCTATTTAAACTAATTTAAATGAGAATAATAGTAAATGAACAGTAAAAACTCTGAAACTAATTTCTAAAAATACTTTATAATTAATAAGAACTAGAAAAATTATAAAAAGATAATAGTGATTAAAAATAAACAGTAAGTGATTTTCTTTTTGGTTTTTTAATTAAAACTAATTTAACTATTATTAATTATTATAAATATTAAATTAAAAGATAAAAATCTAAGAAAATTATTATAAATACTACAAGTGACCGGGAACTTATGAAAATTATAAAAATGAAAATTGCTTTTTGAAAAAGCTGAACAATAAGCCAAATGGCTTAAATAGAAGCTATCACTTTATTAAAAGTGATTATTTTTGGAATTTTCTTTTTGACAGAAGATTATATAATGAAAATAACCAACTTTTACGAAAACACTTTTTACAGAACTTAAAAATAAGCAATTTGGACACTAAAATGCTTAACAGTTATGTTTTTGGATTTTTTTAAAATGCAAAAGCTCTTAATAAGCTCTACAGTACAAACAAGCTAAAAATAAAGATTCAAAAAACTTAAGTGAACTGAAATGAGCTTAAATCAACAAGAATCCATGACAGAATAAGCCAATAAGCAAAAATAAGCAATACACAATTACCACAGATACGACAGAACTTGGGACAATCTTGCAGACCTTGTGGGGCCCACAGGGGTGATTGGAAGCCCAAAGTAAAAGCTGATCCAATATGCTGAGCTTATTGGCTTTTCAAAAAGCTAAAGCTCATACTGTGGGGTCCACAGGTGAGCTTGTGGCAAGATTAAGAAAAGGCTTGGGTATACTGCCTACTCAGTATATACTGAGAGATGGGACAAAATGCAAAGTTAAAATAAGCTAGGGGCAAAAGCTCTAGAACCCAAAATAAGCACTTATCTAAGAAGCTGGGTGGTTGAGGAATCTAAAAAACCAAAAATCATAGGGTGGGGTCCACTAATGAAAGCTATAAGGGCTTGTGAAGTTGGGTGTGAAACACTGGAAGTGGTGGTGCAGGGGAGGTGAAAACTCAACAGGGCAATTTCTAGACCAAATTCTTATGAGCAATTGAGTTCCAAAATCATATTTTCTTTTTGAACTAAGTTAACAAGCAACAAAATGACTCAGAACAACCAAAACTTTGGATTTCCAATCTGTAATGAATCCCACAGATCAAAAAGAAAAAGCTACCACTTTAACAGACTTGACAATTTTGACTTTTTGATTTTTGTTGAAAGTTGACTTTGGTGAGTTTGGATTTAATCCAGATGACTAGTGATGATGTTTTAACCTATAATGAGACTTAATTATGCTTCTCTAACCACTGATGCTACTTATTCCATGATCACACAACATAAATTCAACACAGTAAACCACAATTGACGTGAGTGAGTGATTTTGACTTTTCTCTGAATGAACAAAGGTTTTTATGACTGAATTGAACTCTTAGGACCTAATGTAACATATAGCAACACAAATCAACAACAAGAACAACACAAGCTCAGTTATACACACTGAACCAAACACACTTTTAAGAAACTGTTTTTGATGTTTTCAAAACAAATGACTAGTTAAGATTATGAAACTGATTCAGATCAACTTAATATGATTAAATAAACTCAAATAAGTACAGAAACATAAGTAACAACTAAGAATGACCAAGATTCTATGGATTGCTAAAATTGCAGTTAAAACAAGGTTTGTGAGTACAAAGTGAATCAAAGAAAAACTACCCAATATTATGCTACAATTATACTAAAGGACACTAATTAAGCATAAAGAACACAGAGATGAGCAGATTTAAACAGTTATACAGTAAGAGTAAAAATTGTACAAAGAAGCTTACAAAATGCACTCCAGCTATTAACCAAGAACCATGAACCTTAGAACCAATCCTATAGGCTTCCACAAGCCACTAAACCCATGGCCATCCAAAATACACCATGCTCCAGCAATCTACAATCTTCAACCTGCAATTTTTTATTTTCCACTGATTTTTTGTATTTTTTTGTATTTTTGATTTTTGAGTCTACACTGAATTTTAAAGTAACTAAAAGCTTCTAAGCGCTTTCTGGGAGCCTATATGATCCTAAAAAGTCCAGAACATATACACTACAACTTCAACTTAGCGTGTATCCATGATGTGTACCCAATTTCCCAAGCAAAGATTCTCTTAAGAAGATAAAGAACTACTCATCGGCTAAACCTAACATCTTTAATTATTTTGCACATATATGGGGTGAAGCAATTTTGTGGGAACAAAAAGACATGAGTACCTACGATGAGCCTTACAGAGATCCAACTACTCTATGCTTAGCATCTAGCTTCTAAAGAAACTCTATCATTTCACGTTCTTCGCAAATTTAAAATCTCAAGTAATGAGATCCGCGAATGCTTAGCCATAATCATTTTTAAAAATTATATTGGTTAAGGGAGACAAGCTAGGGCTCAACACGCCCGGATCAAGTCAAAATTTTTATTCTCACTCTTACCTAGTAGGAAAGTCAAACGCGGTGTCAAAACTTTTATTCTATTTTTGCATAGTTTATATTTTTCTCATTTTTTTGTGCTTTTTGCTTTGAAAATTTTCAAAATTTTTCAATTTTTTTGTGGTTTTTGTGGAAAACGGGGTTGCGTAAGTAAACGACAATGGTGAAAGTGCTAGGTCAATCAAATCGAAGATTCACCCCCCAGACTACAGATAAACATTGTCCTCAATGTTTTCAAGGTAAGGGTAATCCTAATAATAAATCTAAGGCCGTTTATTAAGTATGCCAAAGATACCATTAGTCGATAAGATTTGGATATAGGATTTCCAAGCAAGCAGCAAGACATGGGACTCGAGTGGAGATGAGACGATCCACGAGCACGAGAGTCATCATGAATTGGAGAAATCCTGCACAAACACAAACAACCAAGCAAACACAAGATTGGAAGAGGTCGCCCTCCTCGCGTTACTTATTAGAAACTAGAAAACATAGATGGATAAGCATGGGGTGCCTCCCACGAAGCGCTTTGTTTTTGATCATCGAGTCACTTAGCTTGACTCTATCCCCGAATTTAGTTGTCCTTGGGGAAAGTTTGGAGATCCGGGATCACCAAAGGTAGATCCCCTCCAAAGTAGTGTTTCAAACGATGACCGTTTACCTTAAAATGTTCCCCATTTTGGTTAAAAAGTTCAACAGTACCATAAGGAAAAACTTGGGCAACGGTAAACGGTCCAGACCAACGGGACTTTAGCTTTCCAGAAAATATTTTTAACCTTGAGTTAAAAAGCAAAACTTGATCACCGACATTAAAAACACGATTTTTGATTTTTGAATCATGAATCCGTTTTGTTTTCTCCTTATAAATCAAAGAATTTTCATAAGCTTGATCTCGGAGTTCATTCAACTCATTCAACTGGATTTTTCGGTGATCACCCGCGGTTTTTAAATCATAATTCACATGTTTTAAAGCCCAGTAGGCGCGATGCTCTAGCTCAATCGGAAGATGACATGCCTTTCCGTACACGAGCTTGTAAGGGGTACAACCAATTGGTGTTTTATAAGCTGTGCGGAAGGCCCAGAGTGCATCATCTAACTTGTCCGACCAAGAAGAACGATTCTCACCCACGGTTCTTTCCAAAATTCTTTTTAGACCACGATTCGACACCTCGACTTGACCACTAGTTTGAGGATGATAAGCGGTACTAAGTCGATGGGTAACACCATATTTTGACATAACTTTTGAAAATCGGTCATTACAAAAATGAGTTCCACGGTCACTGATAATAGCTCGAGGTGTACCGAATCTGGCAAACAAACTTTTCAAAAATTTTACAACCACTCGGGCGTCGTTAGTTGGAAAAGCTTTTGCTTCAACCCATTTAGAAAGATAATCGACTGCCACGAGGATGTATTTGTTTTTGTTTGAAGATGGAAATGGTCCCATGAAATCGATTCCCCAAACGTCAAAGATTTCACAAACTTGGATGGAGTTTTGAGGCATCTCATCCCGCTGTGAAATTTTTCCTTGTCGTTGGCACGCGTCACAAGACTTCACCAGGTCCTGTGCATCGCGGTAGATCGAAGGCCAGAAGAAACCGGAGTCAAAAACTTTTTTAGCAGTAAAATTGGCACCATGATGTCCCCCTGTGGGTCCATTGTGGCATGCCATCAAAATAGCTTCGGCCTCTTTACCATGGACACATCTCCGAATGATTTGGTCCGCACAAATTTTGAACAAATAAGGGTCTTCCCAAAAATAATGTTTCACATCTTTGAAAAATTTCTTTTTGGCCTGGGTCGACATTCCTTTTCTTATAAAATTCCCCGCATGGTAGTTTGCAAAATCGGCAAACCATGGGGTACTAGAATCACCAAGTGACACGCTCCCAAGGGCTTCGAGAGGAAATGAGTCATCAATATCCTTTTTCTCGAGCTCGCCTTGGTGAGGATTTTCAAGACGGGACAAATGGTCAGCAGCTAGGTTCTCCGAGCCTTTTTTATCTCTAATTTCAACTTTAAACTCTTGTAAAAGGAGAACCCAGCGCATAAGTCTTGGTTTGGCATCAGGCTTGGCCATTAGGTATTTTAAGGCTGAATGGTCCGTATACACTATGCATTTCTTTAAAAGAAGATATGGTCGAAATTTTTCAAAAGCATAAATGACTGCCAACATCTCTTTTTCAGTTGTGGTGTAATGAAACTGAGCACTATTCATGGTTTTGCTTGCATAGTGTATAGGCCGAAAATATTTGTCCTTTCGTTGCCCCAGGACTGCCCCAATTGCATAATCACTAGCATCACACATTAATTCAAAGGGCAAATCCCAATCGGGGGCAACTAAAATAGGAGCCTCCGTCAACTTCTTCTTAAGGGTATTAAATGCTTCAATGCACTCATTGGTGAAGATGAACGGGGCTTCCTTCTCTAAAAGGTGAGTCAATGGTCGGGCTATTTTGGAAAAGTCTTGTATGAAACGTCTATAAAAGCCAGCATGACCGAGGAAACTTCGAATTCCCTTGACGGTCGTGGGATGAGGTAATTTTGCGATAACATCGACTTTGGCACGGTCCACCTCAATCCCGGCTTTTGAGATTTTATGGCCGAGGACTATACCCTCTTTAACCATAAAGTGACACTTCTCCCAATTCAGAACTAGGTTAGTGTCTTCACACCTTTGGAGCATTTGTTCTAAATGGGAGAGACAAGACGAAAATGAATTACCATACACAGAAAAATCATCCATAAAAACTTCCATTGTCTTCCCGATCATGTTTTGAAAAATGGCGGTCATACATCTCTGGAACGTGCCTGGGGCATTGCATAAGCCAAAGGGCATACGTCTATAGGCAAAAGTTCCGTAGGGACAAGTAAAAGTGGTTTTCTCTTGATCGGGAGGATCGATGGGAATTTGAAAATAGCCAGAAAAACCATCAAGAAAACAATAAAATTCATTTCCTGCAAGTCGTTCAATCATCTGATCCATGAAAGGAAGAGGAAAATGGTCTTTTCGAGTTGCTTCATTGAGCTTTCGATAGTCGATGCACACTCTCCAACCGGTTACGAGACGCGTTGGAATAAGCTCATCATCATCATTCGTAACGACTGTCATTCCACCCTTCTTTGGCACACAATGGACCGGGCTAACCCATGAGCTATCAGAAATTGGGTAAATCATCCCAGCGTCGAGTAATTTGATTACTTCATTCTTGATCACATCATGAATTTTTGGGTTAACTCGCCTTTGTTGTTGGATGGACGGCTTAGCATCGTTTTCAAGTAAAATCTTGTGGGTACAAAAACGAGGATCTATGCCTTTGATGTCGGAAATACGCCATGCGATGGCATCTTTGTGCTTTTTGAGCATGTCAACTAAACGTTTCTTCTCCTCATCTTTTAGGTGTTTGGAAATAATGACGGGAAGTTTGTCGGTTCCTTCTAAAAAAACGTATTCAAGATGAGGAGGCAATTCTTTAAGCTCGAGTTTTGGAAGTTTTTCTTCAGATGACTCGACTTGTTTGACTTCTTCAACGATAAGTTCCTTCGGAGGGAGAGGTGAAAATGGATCTTCATTCAAAAGTTGTTCAAGCAAAAGAATGTCTCCCTCTGGATCATAATAAGAATCATCCTCATCGCCAACGAATGAAGATGTATCAACGGATAAAAATTCATCGACTTCTTCCAAGAGGAGGAAATCACCTCCTTCGAATGGAGTGAAGGAAGGGGAAGAGTCGGCAATTATGGGTTGAGAGATAGGTGGAGAATCATCAATAGAGGGTAGATAATTAGAATTGTTTGAAGGGGTGGAAGAAGAAGAAGTGGGATTGCCACTTGAAAATCCGAGTATCTCTTGGGAATACTCTTTAGAAAGTTCATCAACTTTATCAAGGATATCGATTTTGCTTATGGTCATGGGCTCATCGGTGGAAGAATATCTTGCTGTTTGATCCAAATTAAACGTAACGGCTTCGTGACCATCTCGCAAGGTAATTTCTTCATCGTAAACATCAATCAAAGCACGACCCGTCTTTAGGAAACCTCGTCCAAGAATGAGAGGAACCCTTGGATCAGGATCAAAATCGACGACAACAAAATCACCCGGAAAGTGAAACTTTCCCACATTGACGATGACATCTTCGGCTATGCCTTTAGGACGAGAGGTAGAACGGTCGGCAAGCTCGAGAGTCATGCGTGTCGGAGTCAAAGGGGGTAATGACAACTTCTGCCAAACGGAAAATGGCATGAGGCTAATGCTAGCACCTAAATCGGCTAAGGCGAAACATTGAACCATTCCGGGAAAATTGCATGGAATTAAGAACTTGCCGGGGTCTTCAAGCTTTTCGGGAAGGTTTTTAAGGAGAACTGCCGAGCAATTCGCATTCAAAGGTGTAGTCGACATTTCATACAATTTATCCTTATTATTTAACAAGTTTTTAAGCATTGATGAAAACTTAGGCATTAACACAACAGCATCAGCAAGACTCAAATCAAAACGAATGTCTTGAAACATCTTAAAGAATTTTTCCTTCATTATGTCATTTTTATCTTGACGTTTTTGCTCATTAAGACGAAAAGGATATGGAAGACTTGTTTTAACTGGTTCATCTTGTTCAAAAACAATTTTCTCTTTTCCTTTTGAAACATTAGCATTTTCATTTGACGATTGAACCACCGGAGGTTGGATATTTTCGGTCCTTCCTTGGTGAATAGGAATTCTCGTATCCGTTGTCACCTCGGTTGCACGGTCTACTACCTTTGAAGGAGGAGGAGTATAAGAGGTAGTTGGAACCGTTGGCTCTTTGTAAGAAACGCCACTGCGTGTTGTGATCGCCTTGACATCGCCCCTCGGGTTAGCGATCGTGTTGCTAGGTAAAGAAGTGGTACCCGAACTCGAGGGTCGATCATTTAAACGCTTGTTTAATTCAGCCATTTGATTAACCAACATATGATTCATTTCCTCTTGTTTTTTAATTTGTGCCTGCTGGCTTTGCAAAAAGGTTTGGTTGTTTTGATTTTGACGAAGTAATTCTGCTAACAACTCATCCGTGTTTGATTGATTTTGCACAACACCTTGATTCTGGTTAAAAGTTTGCCCACGGGCATTGTTGTTAAAACCTTGACTTTGATTTTGAAAATGATGATTTCCTTGATTATTATTTCCATAATTAGCACCTTGGTTACCAAAATTTCCTTGATTATTTTGAAAATTCTTGTTTTGGTAAAAACCTTGAGTTTGATTTTGAAAACCTTGTGTTGCACGACTTTGATTGACTTGATTACCACGGTTTGGCACGTATTGGTTTGAAGTCGGGTTTGTAAAACCTGGTGGTGGTCCAAGAAAGTTGGTTGAACGGTAGCTGAGAAGATTGCGATCTCCTTGGGTTTGGTACGTGTTACCAACCATGTTTGCTGCATACACATTCTCTTGGGTGAAAGAACTGGTTGTTGGACATTCGAAGTATGAATGGGGACCACCACAAGTTTCGCAACTTGGGTTAACTGCATTAATGGTTTGAAAAGGTTGTTCTTTTTGTTGGATCAAAATCCCAATTTGCTTCGTAAGAGTAGCGATGGCATCAGCATTTTGTTGGGTTCTTGTCATGAATTCCTCGTTGTCTTTGGTACTAGCACTAGATGCTTGCGTTTTGTTTCGTGAAGTTCTTACTCTTGCCTTGTTCTCGATGATGGTGAACACATCTTGGGCGTTTCGAGATAACAAATTACCACCTGCAGCAGAATTGAGTGAATCTTGATCGACGGGATTCAAACCATTATAGAAGGTATCGATTTGATGCATTTCAGAAAACCCGTGATTAGGACACTTTTCGAGTAACTCTTTGAATCGATCCCAAGCTTCGTTGAATGATTCATCGAAAGCTTGTTGAAAACGAAGGATCTGAGAACGAAGATTTGAAGTTTTTGATGGTGGACAGAATTTGTTAAGGAACTTGCTAGCCAAATCATCCCAAGTATGAATCGAATTGGGGGGTTCTTTGTCTAGCCAAGCACGAGCAGCTCCTTTGAGAGAAAAAGAAAACAGTTTCATTTTGACAACATCATGATTGAACCTTATGGTTTCAGCAATATCGGTTAAGTTTCGAATGTGAGCATGAGGATCTTCGTGGTCAAAACCATGAAAGGCCATACCCGCAATAAGATTGATTACGCCGTGATTGATTTCGAAATTATTTCCTTGAATATCGGGAATCACAATAGCTCGTTTCACACCTTGGAAAGGCGTTTGAAGTTGATCTTCGATGGGACGAGGATCATGAAGAGGTTGGTTACCACCCACCGGCGGGTGTTCACCATTGTTTTGTGCACCGTTGTTGTTGTTGTTATTCATCTCGGTGATGATATCTTGAGGATCACGTAACTCGGGTACGCTCCTTTGCTTTCGTCTACGGCGGCTCCGATTAGTAGGCACTTCAAGATAAGAAAACTCGTTCAAGTTAGACTTGGAACGAGTGATCATAAAAATCAAAACAAAACAAAGTTGTAAAAGAAAGTAGAAAGGAAAATCTTTTTGGTTTTTATAAGTTTATAAAAGAAAAGATAAAATATTTTTGGCTTTTAAAAGTTTTATAATTTTTAGTTGTTTTTATGTTTTAAGAAAAGCGTTAACTTCTAAAAGAAGGTTCTTCAAAACACAAGTCTCGAACGACGAATGACTTAATCTTAATCAACCGCTCCCCGGCAGCGGCGCCATTTTGATGAGCGCGGAACTAGGCTAGTGAAAGCAAGAACCACGGGTATCGTTGTCCCAACGAGCGTGAAATTGATCAAGTTACTCAAGTCGTGAGTTATGTGAGATGAATGGGTTAAAAAGAGTTGAATTTGTTTTAATTATACTACGAAAGTTTTGCATAAAATTTAAATGAAATAAAGAACAATAAGAAAGGGAATAAGTTTAACTATTAAAGAAAACATTAGACTAAGTGAAGCGAAAAAGGAAATAAAAGTTTAAACTTAAGAAAGGATTAAAGAAAATGTTTTTGTTGTTGTGTATTTAATTAACGAAAGAAAATAAAACTAAGTTAAAAAGTTCAAAAGAAAATTCGACAGAGTAACGGTAAGGAAAGGTTTAAAGAAAACTCCACTCGATAAACGATGGAGTGCAAACAAGCCTAGCTCGGCTCAATAAACACGACACGACAATAAAAGACTAAGACTCGAAAACTAAAAGAAATTAAAAATCCAAACTC
This sequence comes from Artemisia annua, assembly GCA_014162995.1. Taxonomy (NCBI): domain Eukaryota; kingdom Viridiplantae; phylum Streptophyta; class Magnoliopsida; order Asterales; family Asteraceae; genus Artemisia; species Artemisia annua. The sequence continues at coordinate 23,042 of LBNU01019542.1, forward strand.
GCTATGCAAACTAAATGAAACTCGCTACACTAAACATGAAACCATACTCGCTAGGCCTTGGTACACTCAAACTCGCTAGACACTCAAAGAAAATGCAAACTCGCTAGGACTATGAAAGCAAACTCGCTAAGGACCTATGTAGATGCAAACTCGCTAGACACTAAGACTCCAAACTCGCTAAGGCAAATGAAAACCCAAACTCGCTAAACACTAAGACTCCAAACTCGCTAGGGTCTAAAGGAACCAAACTCGCTAGGACTATGTAAAATCAAACTCGCTAGGACTGAATGAGAGACCAAACTCGCTATGCTAGCCAAGCCAAACTCGCTAGCCAAAAGAGAAAAAGCATACTCGCTCTGTGAAAAGTTCCATACTCGCTTCTAAACCCTAAACTACTCTTACTCGCTATAAGACCCTAAAAACCTACTGTATCAAATTTTACGTAAAAAAACTTTATAAAAACTTTGTAAAAACTTATTTAGACTCAATATTAAGCAAGACCAATACTCAAAGTAAGCTATAGTAACCGTAATAAATCAAAATAAGCTAAACATATTATTAGGGCTTGTAACTAAAAAGCTATTTTAGACTCAAAATAAAGATTAATAAGCTAAAAGTGATGACTCAAATACTTGTAAATAAGCTAAAACAACTTGTAACAAAAGCTTTTACAAGCTACCAAGACCAAAATAAGCTCATCCCATGGTATAAAGGCACGAAAACAAGCTTCATGCAAAGGTGGTGCAACTTGTGAGCTTATATTCAATCAAGGTAGAAGTAAAAATAGAATTAAAGATGAAGAGAACTTGTAAATAAGCTAGACAATAAGCAAGTAAAAAGCTTGAAGACTTGAAAGAAAAGTTTGCATTAATTTAAAACATTACATAAAAACCTTAATAAGCTAAAACTAAACATAAAACTTAACTCTAAAAACTAACCAACTAACCTAGCCAACCTTCTAAATGAGGTGGTCATCTTAATTTATAGGCCAAGAGCTTGTGATAGTTTTGACAATATTGCACTTAAGCCCTTGAACCTTTACAATTCATGAAATTACACTAAAACTTCATTACATCATTAATAAACGTCTAAACTATTAAATGTAACTCTTGTAACTTCGAGGATTTGAGTTGACTTGTATTCCAAAAGTCTTCAAAGATGTAAAAACGTTCACTTGCTCAGTTTTGGAAAGCTTCTTATCATGAATATCTTTCAACTTCTCGAGCCTTTAAGTAATGAAAACTTCGTCACGGGCTTTTCTCGAGTGAATATCAACTTTGACTCGGCTTCTTGACTCTTTTCCACATCTCGTGCTCTTTTCGGGCTTTTCTGTTGCATTTTGTGATGTTTTAGCAATATCCGTACCTGCACAGTCATAAACACAAAAACGCGATATCTTTGGCTTTGAACGTTAGTTTTTGGTCTAAAATAGTCTAATAATGGTGAATAAAAGATATGTGAATAAGCACATATCAAAATCAAACGCACATTTTATATTGTTGAACTTTACTATATTATCTATGACACCTAATGTATCAGCTTTTCTATGTGACCCTAAAAGTGCATTTGACAACTTAAAACACTTAATAGACCCTATAAGTAATTTTAGTCATTCTTCAATGGTTAGCTCAAGGGGTTTGAATCATATTTGCTAAATAACAAACAGAGTCGACCTGTGTCGTACATGACATACTGAGACGTTTGAAGGGTGTTTTGAATGTTTTGATGAACACAGATTTTACAAGTAACTTGTACATTTTACGTTATGTATCTTAAGTTATACGGTCATCAATCAAAACAACGAGAATCCGTATAATTAAATAACGTCAATATTTTCACTAAAACAATCCCCCTTTTTGATGATTGACAAAATATGTAACGTGATAGAAACGTGATTAAAAAGTTACTTTGTGTCCTGTATTACTTACTTGTATCGAACACACCTTCATTTTTCCTTCTCCGTTTCACACCTCTCCCCCTTTGTCGAATACAAAAGGGGTGTGTATTGGAGCTTGCTTAACTTCTCCCCGAAATGGCTGACGTATCATCCTAGTGATTAGGAATTCTTTCATCTCCAATTTCCTTAAGGTTATGTCTGCGGGTTAATGGATTCAAAAATTAAGTTGCTTGATACAACAGGTGTAGGTTGTGCAACATAAAATTATAGAATGCATAAGATGAAATGCATGTGGCATATGGTGACTTTATCTCTTTCTTTTGTCGAAGCACAAAAGTTGGTGTCGTAAGAATGAGAGTGATAAATGAATGGTGTTGATTGCCTTCCCCTAGATTGTTAGCTCCCTTTGATCAATACTCCCCCGTTGCCTAAGGGTCCCTAACGTATATAACAATCAAGAAGCTTACAAAAATAAAGGTTTTAGTGCCTATTTATACCCCCCTTGAATCAATACTTCCCCGTTTGCTAGGTCCCCAACGTAATGACTGCAATGGATATTATGAGAAGCTAAAAAGAGAGAGTTAGTGTTTGATTTACTCCTTGATTAACCCGTGTTAGGGTACCAACGATATGATCCAGGGTGAAGTAACCTACAAAATAGAGGTTAGTTGTTAGACAATATATTTTTCCCTACCTGCCTTGACGGAAGATCCCTTGTTTAAGGCCGTCAATTGAGACAACCTACAAAATACAAAGTAGTAAATTAGTCGAAGTTATTGTCTCTTTTAGAACAGCATGTCTCTACAACAACGGTGTATTAGAATAGTATGCAATCTTTACTTTCCTTTGATATTCTCCTTGTTTCGAGGTCTCAAGAAAGACCTTTAATAATAAAAGAAAAATTGATGATTGCAAGACTTTCCCATCCTTAGACTGAGTATTGTCTATCAATATCGAGATCGTATATAATTGATGAACCCCTACAATTCAAAAAGAAGGTTAATGCAATAT
>LBNU01019542.1:34493-47692 GCA_014162995.1 Artemisia annua
CCAAAATTCCATTTTCCACTTTTTAAATACCCAAGGACCAATTTTGTAAATATCCCAAAGTTCAGGGACCTGTTTTGCCAATTACCCAAAAATTCATTCAAGGACCAAAATTGACAACCTAAAAACATTCCAGGGACCTTGAATGATAAAACTCCACATTTTCAAATTACAGGGACTAGTTTTGCCAAAATTAGAAAGTTGGGGGACTAAAACTGCCAATTCTGCAAACTTTGCTTATTTTTCATTTGTTTTTAAACATTTTGCATTTGAGACACATAAAACACGATCCTTGGATATTTTCATCATTTTGATGTGATTTTGCGTGTTTACAGGTGTTTTGCGTTTCAGAATTGATCAAAAATGATGAGTGTTTGAGCACTCATCAGATATCCTAAAGTTATTTCTCACCTTAAATACGGGAATCCTAGGGTGTGTAATACGGGTTTTCTAAGAGGGGAAACTACTCCGGGAATCATAGTGATATAAAGGAGTAGGAAGTAAAGAGGGAGGGATAGGAGTATGCTTGTATATAACTATTATATACTTGCATATAGGAGTAGTTAAGGGAAGGCTCTAACTAGGGAAATGGGGATTAGAGATGGAGAAGAAATAATTCAGATCTCTATGTTATAGAATAAAGATTCTCATCATTAGAGGAAGTGATAGGGGAAGTGTTTTAAGAGATTCAAGGGTTAAAGAACGGAAGGAGTTGTATGACATACAATGTGATGGGATCATAACCACAATAGGTCATAAATAACTTGTCATAACCAAAGTTTAACAAGCATCACTGTTTATGCCATATGTGATTAGGAAGGATAGAGGTTTTGGGCAAATTGCCGGGTATGAAAAAAAGAAGGAAGTTTTGTGGGAAGGGTGTTTATAGGGAGTGGATTTATTTGTAGGAGCCTACTTTATCAGCACTTACTATCTACCTAAAGGGTAATATCCTAGGTTTAACCTTATAATGCCTAAAGTTCAAAAACAATATTCCTAAGGAATATTCTTCTATCTTATATGGTGTTGGGGTGTTTGGCTTAAGGTGTCGAAACTACCTAACCTTAATTCTTAGGGGTTATGAGTAATACATACCCAATAGTATTACTCATAGGGTATACTAAAACCTCGAGTAGATTATAACAAGTACCTAACTTGTTATATTTTTTAAGGGTGGATAATTTCCTAGGGTTTAGGGTATTCTAAGGTATTCTAATAAGGGATGGTCGGGAAGTAGGGTTTCTATCCTCGAAAGTACTTAAGGGGTTTATAACTAGGGCAAAGTGTCATAACTTATCTTATAGGCATCCTAGTTAGTACCATTATATATAGTACATATCCTAAGATGGAATTTTAACCTAAAGCCTATCGAGCAACTAAAGTGTACTAGTTGATTGTTTCTCCTATGATTACTTAATACCTAAAGTCATAAGGATTTCCTATATCTAAGTGGGTAAGTGGCTGGTTATTATCTACTATCTTTTCTAGAGCATAAGTCCTATTGGGTTACTACCTAGCTATTGCTATGACCTTTTTCTATCTTCAATAAAAGGTCAATAAAGATTCTACCTAAACTATTCAGGATGTTCTTAACCTAGTGTTCTAAGTGTGTCCTATGGGAATTTCTTCCAACCTCAAATTTCCAAGATGAGGTAGGAAGATTTGTGGGGATATAGGGAGGTACTAAAGTATAGGGTGGTTTCCTAAATATGCTAGGTTTACTACTAGGTAAGTGCGATAAAGGATAAGTGGGTCTCCTAGGTAACATTGATCCTTCGGAGTAAAGAACCCTTAGGTATCAAACGTTGGTGAAGGTAGTATTGGGGTAAAGGAAAAATAGTGGGTAGAGGGATAATCCAGTACATTCGGAGAGGAATGAGTATTCTCCGTATGTAAACTAGATGAGACGGGGGTAGAGTAATAGGGTGTAGACATAACTAGATAATAATAGAAATGATATGCTCCATCAGCAGTTCAGCACACATCAAAGTGTAAAACCCTTTGTGCCCTGTTAGTTTCATCACTTAAAAAAAAGCGAAGCATTGAACCTTGACCAAACCGTGTTTCCGCCCTCAACTCCCTGAAACTTTTAGATGAAACAATAGCCACTTTCCTCCTCAACATCCCTTGACCATCTTGAATTGTTCTCTCACGCACATCAAACACTTTCCGTATTGATTTATGCTTCACAACAGCGATAAGGAACCCATACAAGTTGTACTTGTTAACAATTCTTAAGGGTATAAACTGTTACATAACAAAGAAAACTAATCAATAGTTTGTGATGGGTTGCATCTATAAGACATTATGATCCATCAAACTTTGTATAAGACACACAGTATCTGATAAAAATGACATCTATATATCTTATTAAGTAACCATGTCAACAATGCATAAAGGAAGTATAGCAAAGTTTCAAAATACTTACAAGTCGTCCATCTCTCCAGAAGCAGGCAGTCTTCTTCCTATAGAATGCCCTTTCTTCGTGATCATGGACTGTGTGAAACGGCCAATTACACATCCAATTCATCCGACGGGGTTCAAAATCTGAATATAATATTAGATACTTAGTTACATATAATCCAATAAGTTATACTGCTATGATATACTTCATGTAGTTATAGTGAATAAATTAAAACATACCATAGTCATGTGGTTGGTGACATAGGGCATTCATGGCTATGTTGGTGCTGTATGTCTCCACTGTTGAGATGGCCCCTCCATCATGTTCAAACAACATTACATTAAACTCCTCCCCCGGGACAACCTGAGTAAACACCATCATCTGACCAGGTACCATTTTCAAGTCTTTGGCCAGTCTCTCCCAACCACAGCCAAAGAGGTACCTGTGGACATATCGATCATAGCAATCCTTAAAACTTTGCACACTAACTTCGTACTCAATGGTGTTACTAGTAACCATGATCGACTCTGTAGGTGTTGGACCATGCAGATATGCTAGAAAATCTTCTGGCAATGACTGCTCAAACATAGATGTGTCTGTCACTGGCACTAAACATCTCCAAAACTTAGCACTTTCTGGTTCATAATTATGTAACTCCTCCCAATTCTCATTGTAGGTAGCTACATAAAACACATCCTCACCCTCTTCTATAAAATGTAGATAACAAACATCCGAACAAGTGATGTTGTGCATCGCAAAATCATTCCACCTTGCTCCCTCAACAACACAGACTAACTCTGATACTCTTCTTACACTAACTCTCCATCTAACCCCGGTATAGTTAACTAAGTAAATATAACGATTCCCATGATAGGAGCCTCCTAACACGTAATCATTATGCAGTTCCTGTATATCAAGATTATGTTTTAAGCATTGACAATTTCTTAAAACTAGTTTCTTAGAGAAATAACATTTAATTCTTATATGGTGTTAACTTACAAACTCATCCAAAACATCTTCAGGATTGTCCAAAGCGCAAATAAATTGATTCACATACATAGCTACTGCATTAATGATTAAGATTATGACAAATAATGTTTGAATGTAATATAAATCAATAAATATTATTACCTCGTATGTGTATTGTTTGATTTTGCACGCCTTGCAACTTCAGATGGTTTGTGTTTGTGGGTGTGTGATTAGATCAGATTCAATAAGATAGAATATGGATAGGTTTTATGTGACAATGTGTGTGAGATGATCGGTTTTACTCAAGTGTTAATGGTTGGGTGTGGGTTTATTGATTCTCGCAAAAACATTAATATGCGTATCAGGGAAGATACGAAAAAGTTGCATAATTAACAATGTGTCTGTTCACATTTCATCCCTAAAGTTGAATGTCGGGTTTATGTTGGGTGAGCAAATGGTTAAAAGGTGAATGGACTATTATGCCCCTCGAACTAGAACAGAAAATGAGCGTTGACCGAGCCCAAACGGGTCAAGGGACGCATTCGGCCTAAAAAAGACATAGTTTGGACGCATGGCGACGATTTTTGATGTTTTTGGACAAGTTCAGGGACCAACGGTGTATTTTACTTTTTATTATCATACTTTGAATCAGCTTTATTAAGAAAAAACTATTTCAAAAGTCATGAGACTGTTATCCTAAATGTGGTGGCAGCTAACTCACTATAATTCTTATCCACACATTCACTTAACATGCTAGCCGAGGAAATGCTAAAAAAGATGTTATTGGTTATAACTTGTACAAAAGAGTCACTCCAAATGGTTAAAGCTTCGGATGACTAGAATTATTTTTTGGGTATTACGTTTATTCGAAATAGGAGCAGGTTTAGGAATCACACACTCTGGCCAATTGGGAAGAAAAAGAGATTTTTAGGACACACGAAGAGCTATCTTTCATAAACAAATCACTTGTTGGCATCCTCCGTCCAGCTCCTTGAAAAGTTGAGTCGGATTCAATCGACGCTCCTCGGAAACTGCTTGCTAAGGATATGTCGTGCTCTAGATGACCGGATCAATTAGTGTATTCTCAAATTAGACCGTTTGGCCATTAACGGTGTTTGTTAGATTGCTTACGCCTTTCAGTAAAAAAACCTTGAGTTTGAACATGATGATACGAATCTACGAATATTTCCCACCCGAAAAGTCTCCTCAAATTGTTGAATCAAGGCCGAAGGGAATTTTTGTCAGACTTCCTTTCTTCCGAAATGTTGGTTGTAACCACCTTCCTTGAACCACACATGGCTTTCAGTCGGAACATATCGGTAACATCACTAAGATTGTGGTTAATTACTTTGGAGATTGTGTGAAGAGGTTGAGGCTCTTGTGAAATTACATTTCCTACTTGAATTAGAAAAACAATTTCAATGCCCAAGGCAGCTGCTTATGCGGTAAGGGTCCTCAAAAAGAAGCTAAGAAGAAGTCTCGTCAGGTTTTTAGAAGCTGAGAAAGTCCCAACCGCTTCTAAAAACCTGACAAAACTTTTTGTAATCTTCTTTTTTAGGACACTTACCGCATAACTAACTACCTTGGACATTGAAGTAAAGTGGTCGGTCTTTATATTGTTTGTCAAATTCAAGTAGGAACTGTGATTTCACATGAGCCTTAACCTTGTCCAATCTCCAAAGTAATTAACCACAATCAGAGAGATGTTAGCAATATGTTCCGACTGGAAGCCATGTGTGGTTCAGGGAAGGTGGTTACAATCGACATTTGAGAAGAAAGAAAGCCTGACAAAAACTCCCTTCAGCCTTGATTCAGCAATTTAAGGAGACTTTTCGGGTGGGCAATATTCGTATCATTATGTTTAAACTCCATAAAGCAGCTCAAGGTTTTTTCAATGAAATGCGGAATCAGTCTAACAAATGCCGCTAATGACCGAACGGCTTAGTTTGATAATAGACTCGTTGATCCGGTCATCTAGAACACGACATATCCTTAGTAAGAAGTTGCCAAGGAGCATCGATTGAATCCGATATATCCCTTTTACAAACCTCAACACTATAGGAACTCTAGCATCTTGTAGTTCCTCTCCAAGACCATATACCTTTGATATGGACATATGGATCATAAAAATTTTGGATATCGTTATCTCTAAGTACAACGACTGAAGGTCGTGGGATTCCAGGCCTTCGGTTTTTATGAAGTTTTTGACTCAAGTAAGTGAGAAAGAAAGGGTTAAGTTTGAAATAATTGGCAAAAATATAACAAGTTAAGTGTGTACTATTTATACACAATGAGCTTCAGTAGTTCTTTCTAAATCAATGTAACGTGTCATCACCTGATTGGCTAGTGTTTACTCAATCGGATTAACAAATTTTGATGAAGGAATATACTAAATGGACAGCTGATATGTATTTTTCATGTGCTGATTGGTGCAGTGACCAGTCACCATCTGCAATGAATTTTTTAAATTATCTGAACAAGAAGCGACTTATTCTTAAAATAGTTATCCGGGTACAAACATTAGAGTGTTGTAGAATGGCAAAAGCTTCTTTTTGTTTATTAACTTTTCAATGTCATAATCCTCTCTTTAGTATGTACAGTATGTAGTAATAATAAAATGATGACTAGATTAAAGTGAAAACATGATCTACTAAGTGGTAACTTACGTGTGCAACCCAAATGGTAACTTGATCAATTAGTGAAACGAAAGAATCTTTATTTGTGTATTTTTGTAAAATATAAATAAAGTTTAAACTACACAAATTTTTTTGAGGAGAGTTATTTTACATACCAAATTTTTCCTATATACGAAGGGACTCATCTCCTCCATTCATCTAAAAAGAAATCAATGGTTGAGATTAAGAGTATTTTAATATTTCACATATTTTTTATAATTTAAATATCTCTTAAACCGTTAATCGTTAAGCGAAAATAATTACACCATCGCGACGAGCATTTAATTATCTTTCTATAGACGGGCACTTTGATATACTTTCGACAAAAAAAATCCGTTTTTTTCACTTTTTTTCGTTACCGAAAAAAATCACATGTGATATTAGTGTAATATCATATGTGATATGTAATATCACATGTGATACTAGTGTAATATCACATGTGATATTAATGTAATATCACATGTGATTTTTTCGGTAACGAAAAAAAACGTGAAAAAAACGAAAAAAAATTTGTTGCCGAAAGTATATCAAAGTGTCTATCTACAGAAAGATAATTAAATGCTCGTCGTAACGGTATATTTTTTCGCTTAACTATTAATGGTTTGAAAGATATTAATATTTGAAAAAAAAAATGATAAAAGTGGGTTTTTTAAATTGTTGTGATTAATCATTCATTAGATCAAATTAAGATGGAGGGTAGAGATTAGTCTCTTGATATGTAAAAAAAGTTTTGTCCTCAAATGATCTTAAACATAATTTTTTATATTTATACAATTGAAATAACGTGCGTACTATAAAACCCGGCCAAGCATTCATAAAACACTAAAGACGTTTACAGTTTGGTTTACACCAAACCGGACTCGTTGAGGTGGACTATTCAGTTTTTCTAGTAGTGATGTTATGCGGTTGTCAAAATGCAAATAGTGTTGCTTCACACACAAAGTGCATGAACGAAAACGAAAACATGATACATATAAAAAGACAGACATTACAAAAACTGTAGAAAGATTTATTTTCGATCATCACGGGACACAACAGCATAATCCTCCTTCCCCACAAGCATCGTCGGGTTTACAAATTCCATGACCCGGCCCGCTTTTCTTCCCACATATTGCTTGGCAATCTTTCTGAATGCAACACACTGTGGTACAAGTTATTTGATCACCTATATTCAAAGAATTAGCATTATAATCATCGAGCAGTCTTAAAAATTGATTATGAAAAGTAAAATGATATGATAAAATTCTTTACCTGCTGTGCGAATTGCATGAGCTGAAAAAGATGAAGCAATTATCAAAACCATAAGAAGTACAACAAATTTTCCAGATGCCATCTTATGATTTTTATAAGTTTCTTTTAATCAAATTTGTACTTTAGAAAATTTGCGGTAAATGATGTATACACAATGTCTACCTCTATATATAGTATCAATAAGAAAACATAATATTATTATGAGTGAGGTTATTTTGCAAACCAAACAATGCTCACATACCAAGGGACACATCTCAAGTGTCCATCTACATCTCATCCAACGGACAAGATAAAAGAACCATTTCTTAAAAATACACAACAAAAACACAGAGGGGCACTTTTGTAAATTAACAACCTCACACTAATTCAACCAAGTAAAATGAACCTACTTTTTTCTCCATCCAGATTCATTCATCTTCCCCACCCCACTTTATCCATCCACACACACTAAAAACATACACAACACATACTTTTACACAAATCAGAAGATACACATACACACACATCAAAAATCATCCACAAATCGCATCAAAAAATTAAAGAAAAAGATGTCGATGATGTTGTTGAAGAACAAATCTTAACAATTAAGCTTTTAGACGAAGATTCGAGTAAAAAAAAAGAAGAAATACAAGCTTAACATCACTAATTCAGGTGTAAAACACTTTATTTGCATATTTTAATGTTATCTATGTATAAATGGTGAAGGTTACTGTTTATATTATTTGTGATAAATATATTGTGATTTTTGTTAAGTTATTGTGTTTATACAGTTTATAAAGAAGATATTTTGATGATATTTTGATATTTGATGATTTTATAGTGATAAGTAAGCTTTAGATCGAATATGTTGATGTTTATGAAGAAAAATGTTGATGATGACCTGTTAGTGAAAATCATATATGATAAGTTGCCTGAAAAAATTGTAAAAAATTATGTACTGCAACATATATGATATAAGCTAGGTTTTAAGCATTTAAACTATATCATATATGATTATGTGCTCGAAAATAAAATACAAGCAGTTTGTGATCTTCTAGTGAGTACTACAAAGTTAGTTTTGTGTATAATATCATATATGATAATCTGCTAGAAATCCAACTTTTTTAACACTATAATATATCATATATGATAATGTGCTTGAAACTAAAATACAAGCAAGTCTGTCATCTCCTAGTGAGTAATTAAAAGCTAATTGTGTGTAGGTGAGTAATTAATAGTTGTGTGTATGATATCATATATGATAATCTGCTTCTAAGTTAACTTCTTTACCATTATAATATATCATATATGATTATGTGCTTGAAAAATTAATCAAATCTTCTTATTTGTGTAGAGAAGGCTGTTTTCAAGGCATCTTGAACATTACAAGAATCCAAAGGCCCAAGAAGCTCATTGAAGAAGCTCATGAATCTTCATTTCACGTTTAAAATGTATTCTTCGTTTTTTCTTGTAATCTCTGTATGGAGTTTTGACGTCTACGGACGATTTTGTAAACCATTGGTACAATGTCTTGCTAATATGGTTTAACTTTCTTGGTATTATGTCATGATGTTTATATTGAAATAAAAATGAAGAAACATTTACAAATGTGATTTTTGATATTATATCTATTTTCTTTAAGTTTTATTGCACACATTCATAATCACTTGTAAATAAATGCATTAGAATAGAAAACATCAAGTATAATAGTTTGATAAATTAGTGATGATCATGTTAAACAACAACTCTTCCTCTCCTTAAACAACAACTACAAGCGGCTTTGCAACTCCGACAAGCTGCTCCAGACCTTGTCGTGCTTTAAAGTCAATGTCATTAGATTTTTTGCACATATCTTTAAGAAAAAACGAAAAATTAAAAAAATGAAAACATAAATAAGTTGTTTCATGACAAAAAGTAAAAAATCACATATGATATCACATACGATATATCAAATAAAACAGAGTGTATGATATAGTATGTGATATCATATATGATACATCTAACAAAATGAAATATCACATGTGATATCACATATGATACATCAAACAAAATAACCTCGATTATAAACACATTAACCCAAGCTAAAATCATATACGATATACTTCATACCCGCTTAGATCATTTTATATCAGGAACTTAATTCAATTAAATGCTAAATAATAAGTTGTTTAGATCATAAAACTACCTAATAATACAACTTATTTACTCTTAACTACGTACTATGTGGATTATTTGACTTTCGTGATATATGCCGTTCAGAGATTATATTTTTGGATATGCGTATACGATATTATTGGATGAACTATTTGGCGTGAGTTCACTTGAGTCGAGACTTTGTCTCTAGTACCCATACCAAATAAGCGATGACTAAACCTTTTCAAAGAATATTTTCTTTCGGAAAATAAATGGAAACTATTCGGGAATTAAGGGAAGTAATTAAATTTCGAGAGCTATATTAAGTTGAGTTCCATATATATGAATAGGTCGTGCCGAGTCATAGTTGCTGTGAAGTCTTAGCCTTGCTTACTTTTGCTATTTACGTATCTATCTTGATTTCTGCTTGCTACATTCGAGGTGAGTTTCATAGCCCCACTTTTTCTCGCATTTTAATGGTTTTTCCTAAATTTGGGGGAGAATACATGCTGCTGTTTTTCTTGGACCTGCTACTACTTCATTTTGCTATTGTGTAGACTAGTTTTAGGATAGACGGAAGTAGACGTTGACTTAGAACTAGGGCGTTTTGACCCTAGTTGGAATCAACTCTGCTGCGGCCTAGGTTCGGGGCAGCATTGGGTGGTTCCTTGCTGTAGCCTGACTAGTGACCATTGAGGGGCCCACTCGCTATAACCATTCATCCTTATTAAGGTGATAAACTATTGATACATTTGCGTGATGATTATTATGATGTCTATGCCTCCTCTAGTTACACATAGCGCTAAAATCCTCCAGGTCTCGTATGATTTTACTTTAAACCTATGAACTCACCAGCGTAAGCTGACCTTTTTAAGCATGTATTTCTCAGGTAACTAGAAGTCTTGCTTTCACTACTTGGACACCGGCAATGTGGCTTGGATCTTGGNATTATGATGTCTATGCCTCCTCTAGTTACACATAGCGCTAAAATCCTCCAGGTCTCGTATGATTTTACTTTAAACCTATGAACTCACCAGCGTAAGCTGACCTTTTTAAGCATGTATTTCTCAGGTAACTAGAAGTCTTGCTTTCACTACTTGGACACCGGCAATGTGGCTTGGATCTTGGCTTGGCTTGAGGCATCAATGGAAACTCTGATATTTCTTTTATAAAGACCTGTTTTTATTTATCTATTTGGGCTTACCTAATCTAGACCCCATGGATTTATGTAAACTTTGACTTTTGTTGACTTTGGTTTACATTATTATCTATGCTATCTCGTTATCTATACTTGTGATGGTATCAATTCACGTAGCACCCCGAAAGCTTGTAAGTCTTCCGCTGTACGAATTTTGGGGGTGTTACAGATTGGTATTCAGAGCCAAGGTTATAGAGAACTAGGTACATACTATACCTAAACTATAACCATTTTCTTTATATAAACATCGATCCTCGACCAACGCCTGCCAGCTGCCAAGCCGAAGTCTTCATTTAAGATAAGTTTTGAATGATATTAATTTATGAAATGATTATTTTGAGATAGATGCGAGAACTTAAGTTGAGATTGGAATTTTACACTGTGATTATTACGATGGTTTTGATTTATTGATTTGACATGGTATATATATTTTGAGATATTATTTGAGCATTGAGTTTTGGTTATTATGATGAGTTGACTTAAGTGGTTTTTACGATTTTATACGTGATTAGAATAATGCGGTATTTTGATTTTAGAAACTATATCGTTGAGTTTACGTTAGATGCGCGTTCGATTCATTTTAAAACTCTTACACCTATCCCTATACCGTTGTCACAGACATGCCTTCACCTATTGCTGATGTATTCGAGAGTATCCTTGTTGATCCTTTTGGACCAGCACGGACTCAGGTTCTTCCAGCTCGAGATGATCCCTACATGATCGTCCGAGATTCTGCTGTTGCTTCATCATCATCGGCCACTTCAGGCCCACATACTCCACCTGTTGCTCAGCTATCTGCTTCATCAGCTGATCGCCCCAGCTCTTCGCGACAGCTTACTTTACATCAGGTACTGGCACGAGCTCAGACTCCGCGATTTCCTTATCGCACTACAGCTCGTATGTCGGTACGACCTTTATCATCGCCTATTCAGCTTCATGCTCACTCTCTTCTGTCATCATCACCCACCTCTTTATTATGTCGCCGTTCGAGATCGCCGACTTCATCACCTATTGGTTCGCCCTCTCAGAGGCGTAGGATTAGGGAGTCCTACTCCGAGGAGGATGAGGATGCTGATCCTCACAAAGATGAGGAGGATGAGGATGTAGACCCTCCCGAGAAGGAGGAGGAGGAGGAGGATGTAGACCCTCCTGAGGAGGAGGAGGAGGAGGATGTACCGGATGATGCTATTGATCCAGCTCAGAGCCCCGCTCATTCTGCCCATTCGGATGAGCCGGACTCACCACCATTTTCACCTTTACCCTTTGTTCCACCACCAGCTGAGATGGATGTACCTCCCCTCTCACCTGGATCGGATGTGCCGTCAGTAGTTTCGTCAGAGGCGGCAGAGTATGGGGAACTTGGGAGAGTTTGGGATAGATTGAGGATGCAGAGTGCTAGGATTAGTGCCTTGGTTGAGCAGATGGGAGATGAGTCTGCTAGGACGATAGATGATCTGAGGGATGACATGGGATTTGTACTTGGTAGGATCAGGGTATTGAGGGGTGACCTGTCAGATCTGCGGGATCAGTTGGAGATCCTTCAGAGGGGTTTCCTTACCGCCAGGGATGCGGATAGGAAACTATGGAGGAGATCGGCAGACCTGGAGCGAGAGGTTGCTGACCTCAAGAGGGATCGGTAGACCTACAGTGTTGAGATTGCCTCCGTGTGGAGAGAGGTGAAGAGTTTGCAGGACGAGCTCAGAGTTCTTCATCAGGGACGTGGCTAGAGTGGTTATTGGATGTTGTGGCTTCGCTTTCTAAACCGAGTAGTCCTTGGTTAGTAAAGCTAGTTTATTTCTACCGTCTTGTATTCCTATTTCTTTCTTTGGTTGTATCTTTTGGATTGTTGCTATCTATCTACCCTATCGTGTTGAAACGTTGTATCGACTCCTTTCCTTTATGAATGAATGTGCCTTTCGTATACGTATTTTGATATTCTATGGGTTGTGGCTTAATTGTGATTGGTATTCCATTGATTTTCTATCTATTGGTTATTGACTCTGCTATCGGACGTTATGTCTGTGTTGTGGGAATCTTATGGAAACTTGTGTCGTGAATTCAGATTGATGGCTTCACGACGAAACCCTGTCAGGTCTACTCAAACTAGCCCTGCTGTGGCTGCTACTGGTCGTCGAGGACGACGTCCTCAACGAAATGCTGAAACTCCCACACCCGATCACCATGACGCCACCAATCACAATGCCCAAAACCCAAACGTTGAAGTTCAGGGTGACAACGATCACTTTTCGCCCAACACTCCTACGGTCGATCAGGATATGATCAATCAACTCGTGGATCAACGTGTTGCCGCTCTCTTAGTGGAATCGAATCACTCCAGTACCTCTGCTGAGATTCCAGTACCTAGCTGAACACCGGGTTGTAACTACAAAGAGTTCCGTACTTGTGGCCCTATCGACTTCTGTGGAACTGAAGGAGTTGTGTACTTGGTGAGATGGATGGAAAAGACTGAATCGGTGTTTACCGTCAGTAACTGTGCTGAGAATGCGAAAGTGAAGTTTTCGACATTCACCTTTAAGGATGAAGCGTTGACTTGGTGGAATAACTATCGTAAGTCTGTTGGAGATGAGGTTGC
>LBNU01019542.1:56087-73691 GCA_014162995.1 Artemisia annua
ATATATATATATATTGCTTGTCCACTAAATATTTTTTGCAAGAATTCCATATCTCGATTCCTTTTATGACCTCAAAACGAGGGGGAGTATACGTCAAGGGGGAGCTCCAAACTAATCGGGATAACCTTTTTGATGCTAACAAAAACGGAGAGAATTGATATAAACTCACAAAATACTTATCTATATACTAATTTTCGTTTTAATGAGTTTAGATTTTGTAATCATCAAAAAGGGGGAGATTGTTGACATAAATAATGCATAAAAACGTTATTTATATTTTTCGATATCTCTACGTTTTGACGATCACAAAATGTAAAACATTAAACATAAGATTACTACGCAAACAAGTATTAAGTTAGTTTATATCATTTTATCCAACCTAATCACTCAAGGTATGACTAAACAAGTGCTTAATACATTTTATGATCAAAGGGGTATTAAATTAATTATTACAAAGTTTGTTAAATAATATAAACATATTATATATTTTTGAAAAACACTTTTGGTAATAAAGGAAAATGTTTAAATCATACTAAATATATGAATTCAAAATTTTAACCAAAATCAGTTAGTTTTTCACCAAATAAACTTTTCCAGAAAAAGACAAATTTTCAGACCGTTACAGGAGGGCAGCCCCCTTAATTATAAGGGGCGGCCCCCTTAATTTTAAGGGGGCAGGCCATGAATTAAGGGGGCCGGCACGCTCCTCCTGTCAGAATTGATTCCCTATAAATACCACCTTAAACCTGGTATTTTTCTTCAGCTTTTGCTCTAAAATTTTCAGATCCAATCCTCTCTAAACATCTTTCAAAACCCTTTGATCATAACATTATTAATCCTTGTTTCAAGTGATTCAATCCCTCCTCATCCATTCTCATCCAAAGTGCAAAAGAAGAATACTCCTTCAACAACAAGTTTATGAAGTATTGTAGATTAGTAGTGTACATTGTGTAAATCATTTGTGTAGTTGTGTTGTGATTGTAATAAGTAGTTTTAGGTGAAGTAGAAGTTGTGTAGAGAAGAAGAAGTAGTGTAGTAGTGAAGTGGTGTGGAGTAGTGAAGACGTTGTGGTGTGTACAAGTAGTGTAGAAGTTTTGAAGAGTTGTGAGATTGGTTCTAGCTAGGATTAGAACCCGACATCTAGCTTTGTGTCGTTAAGCCGGTGTAAGCCAAAGTTGTGTAAGGTTTCTCCGCCACAAGGGAGTTTGTTGACATAGTGAAGAAAACTCTCGAGTAGGTGACTCGNAGAAGTTTTGAAGAGTTGTGAGATTGGTTCTAGCTAGGATTAGAACCCGACATCTAGCTTTGTGTCGTTAAGCCGGTGTAAGCCAAAGTTGTGTAAGGTTTCTCCGCCACAAGGGAGTTTGTTGACATAGTGAAGAAAACTCTCGAGTAGGTGACTAGGGGAGTGGAGTATGAATAAGGAAGGTGACCTTGTAGCCGAACCACTATAAATCCTTGTGTTGTGGTTTGATCTTTCTAACTCTTTTCTTTCATTACTTATTTACTTATATTATCTTTGCTTAGTTAGTTAGTAACTATATAATTGTTCATATAGTGCAAGTATTGAATTCACATAAACTAGAATCTAATTTTTAAAACAAACTTGTTTTTGTAAATTTTAAAACGGACGTAAAACTATGCAACCCCCCTTCTAGTTTTCCACAGTTTTGAGTGTGGACAAGAAATTGGATTGTTATCTGTTTAGTTTCAAGATTATATCAAATTACAACAATGGATATAGTCTTGAATCTACATACTCAATCACACTCTATTGATATGAAAATAACAAAATCCTTTTCCAAGACGATAAGAATATGCATTGGATCATAACTCACACTTGTGAATATGATGTCATATTGAGTCCACTTGTTCAATAGTTGTTGATGCGTGGTTTTGTGACCTTATAACAGATTTTACCTCTCGAGGGATCTCAAGAGGCTTACAACCCCACCAGGCAGTGTACATGACCGTAGTAGTATAGGATATTGGTAAGTACGGGGGATTGATCGTTCTCTCACAGGGAAGAGTGTTCGTTAGGATAGAAAAACTACTCTAATAGGCCTAAGGGTGGAAGGAAGATTCTTTTTGTATTTTTATGTTTTTAGGAAAGCAAGTAAAATCTCGGTTTTGAAGGAGTGGGCGGAATTAGTTGCTAGTCAACTAACCCAAAATTACTACTATTGCAAAAGAAAATAAATTATCTAAACTATTGGGTTGTGAAAACAGTATGGAGAAAATTGTGTTTACTTAGATTTCATTACTTCCTAACTATCTTTTACCGGTTAATTTTTTGATATGTATGTCACTTGTGTGGATGAAGGGTGTATTCCTAATAACTCATGGAGTGGCATACATATCTCTCCAATTCTATGAGCTCTTATCTCCTCCTATGCCATGCACGACACAACCATAGGGATTGTAAACAGTGGCTCATGCGTTAAATACTACCTTAATAGCCTAGTATGCCTTGGCTACATGTTTCCCAAGACGTTCAAGCACGTTACCATAAAGGAGGTTGGCCAGTTTTCTTGAGCCTAACATTGATGGAACAATCATCCCAACAAACAACAACACACACCAATTAACCAATAATTAATAGTTAGGTTTCATTAGATCTAAGCAAACACTAGAGAATTTAGCTACACATGTTAATTGAAAGACAAGCAAGATAGATAGTTAACCAACACATAGACATGATGATTAAATTAAAGTGAAGACTTATCTTTAATTAAGCATGAGGGTTCCAAGGGTTGCAAACCCTAAAAGTTACAGAAAATTCGTCTTAGGGTTTTGCCCTAAAAGTTCTCCACAAAGTTCCACCCATAATGAATGAAAATTAGAAAACTATATATGGATTTTACATTCTGACGGCGTCAGGTTATAAGGGCTGACGCCGTCAGCTCGCCGCCATTAGGTTTCTCGGATGGCCTAGATCCACTTCTGACGCCGTCACCTTATAAATCCTTCTGGGCCGTCACTCTTTAACTTTACTCCTGACGGCCTACACCTTCTAACACCTGACGGCGTCAGGTGTTAATTCCCAAAATCTTTCTGGCCCGTCATTTGAAAATTGGATTTCACTCTTTTGTCAAGGCTTTCTGACGGCGTCACCTTGTGACTCTGACGCCGTCAGGTTATAAATTCATCATCTTTTGAGACTTTGTCATTTTCTTCACTTTTATGCTCCAAAAACGTCCAAATATGCATGTTTTCCAGAATTCCTCTCAAAAGTATATAAAATGACAAAAGGAACGATTTAGGGCAATATTTGATCACATTTATACGAATTAGGGCTTAAATGACCCCCTAAAAGCGTAACACTTTTCATCTCATCAAATACCCTTACACTTGAGATTTGCTTGTCCTCAAGCAAAGGAGCTTTTATTCCAATCAAAATATGAGTTAGGGTTCATTTAACACGAATATAAAAGTAATTACAACAAATAGTTATTAGACCCTAATCATAACAAGCACGGAAATCATACAGTAGCACCTCACAAATAGTGTTTGGATTCTCACATCTCTCAAGTGTCATAAAGTTTATATCTCATAAATGGAAACGGAAAATAACACTCACTACCTGCCTTAGCAAATAGATTACCATAGGCTTGGGAAAGGATCAATTACTCCTCCATTAGGCGTAAGCACCTAAGATAAACTATCAAAGAGGTCTTTCCAAAGGGTTGTAACGTAAGGCGTAGGGATATGATAACACGGTTTGGTTGGAATAAAGGGTATTTTAGTGGTGGCAAGTTAATTATCATGATCAAATACATGTACTCTACATCGTTGCTTAAGTCAAGACTCGACTCAATCTTAGTCTAAAAATGAAATAACAAAAACTTAAAAGAACATAAAAGGAAATGGGATGGTAGTCCGTATATTTTTCTTCTTTCTTTTTCATATTTTTTGTATTTTTCTTGATTTTTTGATTTATTTATTTATTTTTTTTCATACACTCTTGCCCTACCATCCAAAATAATGCATCATAGGGGAGTTGCATTCCCTTACACTTGAATCTTTACATAACTTTACAATCACTATTCTAATGACTCGAATCAAGATAATTGAAAAACTTGGAGTACTTTTAAAATATTTAGCACGTATGGGGGTAATAATGTTGCTCTTCCCTATTACTTCATTACACTAGTACTTACCTATGAGTCCCAATCGTCCCAAAACAATATGTACAAGGATATGACTTAACTTAGCAACCATGTAATTGACCGGATAATTAACTAAGGGTTTAACAAATGTTTTCACAATAATGCACAAAAGGTGGGTGCATATAAGGTGGGCTAAGGCGATTTGGGTGTACATTTAGTGGGGTGTAAACAAATTCTCACTTTGAGTAAGATGCTCAAAGGTCGAAACGAAAGGATAGGCTCGGAGGGGTGTACTAGGGGTATCGTGTACCAAAAATGGATACAACGCACAGGTGTGGGAGAATTACTTAACCAATGAAGTCAATGTAATTATAACAAATATACGGGTGTAAAACAATGGGTTAATCCTAATTCCTCTTATCATGTAGTAAATCTTAACTACACGAATGTAGTCTCACTTGTGGATTTGAGATGGTCCTAACGCAAGTTCTAGAATCTAAATGCTACCGGTACACACATCATAGCACCAAAGATGGTGCTTTTCCTACCAATTCTAGGGGCGAACCTCACATATTTGGGGTGGAAAATTTTTTAGTGGTACGGTTTTGTGCTAGTCATACAATTTCCTATCCATGAGACGCTCATTAAGATCAAGGTTTCACTTCTAGATGTTGTAAAAAATTTTAAATTGGCGCTAAAATTGCCCTAACAAACATTTCTCTTGGTTTTATTACAAATTTACTATCAAACAAAGCAAAACATCAAGCATAGGTGTATTCTCAACGGTGCTTTCATTTACCCCACCTTACACTTAAACCGAACATTGTCCCCAATGTTCAAATAAAAGACGTAAAAGTAAATAAGATGAACGAATGAAATCAAATACTCCCCTGAATCGTTTGATGTGGATAATGAAGTAACATGGTTAGATCTTCTTCCAAGAGAGACGAACGTTCAAAGCTTCCCTTCCAAAATAATAAACGTCTTCTTGTCCAAAATAACCTGTTAACCTGAAAAACAAACAAGAAAAACCAAAGCATCAAACCGAACAAACACAACTCACAACTAGATGTAATTCCAGACTTAGAAATAAAAACAAAACAATTAAAGATATAATGCTTGTGGAATGAATGTTTTACAGATTCCTGGAGTTTATAAGTTAAAGATTTAATAAAAACTTCTTATGATTCTGGTTGAAAAACAAACCTTTCAAAAATTTCAGATAATTATACCAGACGCCGTCAGGTTGTAGGGCCTGACGCCGTCAGAATTGATCTGACAGATTTTTCATGTTAAGTTTCCGGAAAATTTCTGGTAAACCTATACCTTAATTCCGGGAAATCCTGCAAAACATCATTATGACTCGATACAAGCATTTGACTCAAACAAATACTAATATGCATGCTTATATCTTATTGTTACTGTTCATGTTCAATCTTGTTCTTAAAAACAAATTTAGATTTTCCTTACACTTATCTTTTGCAAAATACCTTTATATGTAGTTAAGACGAAGTTAAAAACAAAATAAAGCATTTTTACAATTTTATATTTGATACATGAACAATAAACAATAAGAAAAAGACACACATACGGAATCAAATAAAAGCAAATAAACAAACAATCAAACAACTAAAACTTGGGTTGCCTCCCAATAAGCGTTTGTTTTTGTTCGAGTCACGAGCCTGACTCTACCCTTATTTAACGGAAATAGGGGAGGTTTCCCCTACACTTAGAATTAAGTGCGGGTGGAAGTAGTGATACACACCCTTAGGGTGGAAATATGCCACGTGAGGTGAAGGGGTGAGTGAATGGCTTCCTTCATCTTAAAACTACCCGGATAATATTGGTTGATGGGTAGGTCGGTTCCCCTTTTGTCTCCTAGATGTAAATCTAAGGATGAAAAGTTTTGTAAAGGTTGAGGTTCCGGTTTATCAACACTAGGAAATTCCCTAGAACTAAGAGTAAGGTCATCACTAAAAGTGTTCAAACCTATTTCCTCTAATAGTACTTGGTCCAAGGTTTCTACCTCCATTGGGATTCCTAAAGTCTCTTCAACTTCTTTCGGGTAAGTCACGGGCTGTGTGTGTGCCTCAAATGATGGTAGGACTTGCGGGGTACTTAGTTGGCTTATGTTATTTACCTTAATCATTTTATCCCCAAACAAGCTCTTCGCTTGTTCCTTCAAACTTGCTATTAATTGATCCGTAACAATGCTTTTTGGGTTGTCTATCTTTTTAGCGAGTTGGGCACAATTTTCTATGGTTGTCCATCTTTTTGGGTTGTCCATCCGTAACAATCTTTTTAGCGAGTTGGGCAAAAGGTGAGGAAAAATACCAGATTTAAGGTGGTATTTATAGGGGAAAAATTCTGACAAAAATCTGACACAGGAGCGTGCTGGTCCCCTTAATTCATGGCCGGCCCCCTTAAAATTAAGGGGGCCGCCCTACTGTAACGGCCAGAAAATTTGTCTTTTGTGGGGAAAGTTTATTTGGTGAAAAACTTAACTGATTTTGGTTCAAAATTTGAATTCATATATTTAGTATGATTAAAACATTTTTCTTTATTACCAAAATTGTTTTTCAAAAATATATAATATTAAATAAACTTTGTATTAATTAATTAAATACCCCATTGATCATGAGATGCATTAAGCACTTGTTTATTCATACCTTAAGTGATTAAGTTGGATATAGTGATATAAACTAGCTTAATACTTGTTTACGTAGTAATCTTACGTTTAATGATTTTACATTTTGTGATCATCAAAACGTAGAGATAACGAAAAATATAAATAACTTTTTTACGCATTATTTATGTCCACAATCTCCCCCTTTTTGATGATTACAAAATCTAAACTCATTAGGCGAAGAATTAGTATATATACAAGTATTAATATGAGTTTATATCACTTCTCCCCCTTTTTCTTAGCATCAAAAAGGTTTATCCCGATTAACTTGGAGCTCCCCCTTGATGTATACTCCCCCTCGTTTGTAGGTCATAACAAATAATCGAAGTATGGAATGCTTGCAAAAATATTTAGATAGCACAACATAGTACTATATATATTATATATATATATATATCATATATATATATATATAAATACTTATATATATATAATAATATTATAGTAGTATATATTTATATATATTATATATATATATTTATAATATAGGCATGCCATACATACCATAAAGTGCAAGCATAACATTGAGACACCAAGCAACAAGGTATTTAACTTACATATAACATCTCAATCTATGGCAAATAACAAATCCGAGTTCTATTCCATACTAAATTTAGCTTTTATTCAATTTCAGGGATGATTTTATTTCACTTGGCCCAAGACACCATAAAGATCTTACTAACCCAAGTACCAATAGTAAGTCTTCCCAACATCTCGTTCAATGTATGCTTTTAGCTCTTTCCTACGAATGATAATGCTACCATCATAGCATGAATTTACTTGATGTTCTCTTCGCCGATCCTTATGGCGCATGATATTTCCGTTCACGGAGGTCTTGCATCGGTATAATCAATACATCCGCGAGATGAACTTGTGTATTTTTTACCACACATTCACGTATTGTGAAGCATGTGTGGTTAATGCGAAGGGGGACTTATGGGTTCCAAAATAGTTCTTTATATTGGTTTTGGACATCATAATGGGAATAATTCTTTTACTTCTGTGTTGTGGTGGATGGATATTGGAATGCTAACCATTTTGGTCAGGTGATTTGTGTTTTATTCGGGTATATATTGGTTCGACGCAAAAGTGTAGATATGAGTTTACCCAATTGTTGCAGTATAAATGGGATAGAACCAAAACAATCATTAAATCATTTTTCCCAACTTCAACGAAAGGCAAAGGTATCAAAGCCTATGTAAAACGAAGTAGTTGTGTATGTGTTTGATTTTTACGGTAGCAATTCATATCCTTATATAAAGTGATACTGACTCAGGAGTCATATAGAGACAAAGTACCCTAGTGCGTTGTTTCCAGGATTTTTAGTAGCAATACCTTTTCCAAGGATTCTAATTATTCAATAAGTACGGGTGCTGACTCTGAGTTAGCGTGAACACAACCACTCTAGAAGATGTTGAGGAAGCTGAGTGAGGGTAAGCAATTGAATCTGGTAATTGCGGAGGCATTAAGATGGAGGTTGGTGGCTTTGCTTAATGTTGCTTTGATGCTGAATATGATGCATTGCATTTGAGATCTAACTAAAAGGCTCCCACACAAATAGCTGAACATTCAAGTGATCTCATTCTACACGATTTTTGCCTTAATTTTTCTTTGTCCGCGGCTTTATTATAGAATTCTAGAATGAGAGTACCCAAGGCGGATTTTAGCTGCCTAGGTTGTTATTTATGGGGGGTGTGGTTAGGATGTATGGAATGGAGAAGATATTCTGTTCAGTGTTTTGTGGTTCCGTGTATTGAAAAAATGTGGATTGGAAAACGCAATAATTCACATTATTCTTGTTTATGCGGGAAACTAATCTTTCTTCAATCTCTTTACCCAATTTCTAACGTATATATGATTTGAATATGAGCAGATCAAGGGTACCAGTAAGTGTGATTTGGAGGTTATTAACCCCGGAAATAATGTCTAAGGAAAAATATAGCAAACCTAAAGGACCAAAGGGATACTTAATGAGGAACTCTCTTCCATGATTTGTGGATTGGAAGTCTTTGGATAGACGTTTAAAATGGTTGGAGGTATTGATGGTTGCTCGACACAATTTGATGTGATGGTATTGTTGTGAGGGCTTGTTTTTCTCTTCCAAGTGGATTTTTCACCCATCTTTGGAAGCCTTGAGGCTTTGGGTTTTGGTTTGTTGGGAGTTGTCATGATGGAGTGAATGAGCATTTATGATGGTGAAGGGTATTTATAGTGTGGTGATTTTATGTTTATGGAAGGGGAATATGTGATGGATTTGGTTGATAAAAGGTGTTTGTGAATTCAGGGAAATGAGGAATCAAAAGAGGGTGAAATGGGCTGAAAAGCAGAAAGCAAATATGANGTGAGGGCTTTTTTTTCTCTTCCAAGTGGATTTTTCACCCATCTTTGGAAGCCTTGAGGCTTTGGGTTTTGGTTTGTTGGGAGTTGTCATGATGGAGTGAATGAGCATTTATGATGGTGAAGGGTATTTATAGTGTGGTGATTTTATGTTTATGGAAGGGGAATATGTGATGGATTTGGTTGATAAAAGGTGTTTGTGAATTCAGGGAAATGAGGAATCAAAAGAGGGTGAAATGGGCTGAAAAGCAGAAAGCAAATATGAAACCTCGAGCTACAGATGGCCGGTCCCCTTAATTCTGTGCCGGTCCCCTTAATTTTAAGGGGACCGCCCCTTTGATTTAAGGGGGCCGCCCATTTCTGATGCTCCAGGTTGCCTGGTTTGGGTTTTTGGCAAAATATTTTCAGAAAGGTGTTTGTTTTGGGGCTTGGTTTTGGGCAAGACCAACTCCTTAGGCAACTAGGCAAGTATTTTCATAGTCTAATTTTTATGAAAAGCATACATGCTAGCAATTAATCATATAAGCATAATTAAGCATGCATTAAAGCCAATAAGCAAATAAGCAAGTAGAATACATAAATATAATCAAGCATGCATGCAAACCAAATCATCAGTTAAGCAACAAAGGTATACTATGGCAACTAATCTTAGAGTAAAGGCACCTAATAGTGTCTAACTAGTGATGGAACAAATGTGACTATGAAGTTCTTGATTTTGTTCTAGTGTGTGCCTAAATGAAACAAATGTGGAGTAAATATTGCTTCCTAAAAACAAATGTTCTTGAGAAACAATCTTTAGTCTCCTTGAATTAAATTGCTCACTTCCAAATGTTATATATACAAGTATATATTAGATTATATACTCATAAATAACGAGAGTAAGACTATTATGCATGATTTTAGAAAAACGTTTTTATCATTATTCAACAATGAGTTTTCCTAGTCGTGAGAATGTTTTGAAAGGAATTGAGGTTTTTATTGAAAGTATAATTATGCAAACAAAATATCTCAATTCTTTATTTTGTGCAAAACAGAATCCTAGACTCAGATTTTGGAGGAAAATAATGAAAACACAGGAACTTTCAGCATCAGATGGCCGGCCCCCTTAAATATAGGCCGGTCCCCTTAATTTTAAGGGGGGCGCCCTTATATATTTAAGGGGTCCGCCCATCTGACACTTGAAAGTGTCCAGAATTTTGAAATTTCAGAAAGTTTTGGTTTTTCAAGAAAATTCAATCAATTTCTTCCATCATTCCTAATCCTAAACGCAAGTGGTTAAATGATTCACGCTTAAGGGGCTAGTGAATATGTCGGCAATGTTATCTTCCGAGGCTACCTTTTCTATAGTGATGTTTCCTTTTTGTACGTTATCCCTAAGAAAGTGATGGCGTATTTCTATGTGTTTAGTCCTAGAGTGTTGAACGGGATTCTTACTTAAGTCTATAGCTCCTTTATTATCGCACATAATGGGGATATTTTCTAACCTAATGCCATAGTCTACGAGAGTTTGTTTCATCCATAGTGCTTGTTGACATGCCTTTCTAGCGCTTATGTATTCGGCTTCGGTGGTAGAAATAGCAAGAGCGGTTTGCTTCTTCGAAAACCAAGATGTTAAACAACATCCCATAAACGTGCAAATACCGCTAGTGCTCTTTCTATCTACGTAGTCTCCCGCATGATCCGAATCCGCATAGACAATGGTTTCTATGCCGGATCCCTTAGGATACCATAATCCTAAGTGTATAGTGCCTTTAATGTATCGGAAGATACGCTTAACCGCCTCTAGGTGAGAGGTTTTGGGATCCTCTTGAAAGCGAGCGCAAAGGCAAACACTATACATGATATCGGGTCTACTTGCCGTTAAGTATAGTAGACTTCCTATCATTCCTCTATACTTAGTATTATCTACGGACTCACCCTCTTCATCTCTTGTGAGCTTAATTTCTGTAGACATAGGTGTCTTAAGTGGTTTAGAGTCTTCTAGGCCAAATTTCTTAAGCATTTCCTTAATGTACTTAGATTGGTTAAAGAATATTCCGTCTTCTAGTTGTTTTATTTGTAATCCTAAGAAGAAGTTTAGTTCTCCCATCATACTCATCTCAAACTCATCATGCATGATTTTGGCAAATTCATCACACATTTCTTGACAAGTTGAGCCAAATATAATGTCATCGACATATATTTGAACAATGATAATATGAGGGTCACTTCTTTTAGTGAAGAGAGTGTTATCTACCATTCCCATGGAATAATTATGTTTAACCAAGAATGCCTTTAGTCTATCATACCAAGCCTTTGGAGCTTGCTTAAGACCATACAAAGCTTTCTTTAGTTTATAGGCATAATCAGGTTTTGCGAAGTCAATGAATCCTGGAGGTTGTGCCACATATACCTCCTCATTGATAAAAGCGTTAAGGAATGCACTCTTCACATCCATTTGGTATAACCTAAAGTCTAGGGCGCAGGCATAAGCTAAAAGGATTCTAATGGATTCTAATCTAGCTACGGGGGCGTAGGTTTCGTCATAATCAATTCCTTCTTGTTGATTATAACCTTGGGCAACTAACCTAGCTTTGTTCCTAGTAACTATTCCGTTCTCATCTAGTTTATTTCTAAATACCCACTTAGTTCCTATTATAGTCACATTCCTAGGATTTGGTACTAACTCCCAAACATCATTTGTTTTGAATTGATTTAATTCTTCTTGCATAGCCATAATCCAACTTTCATCCTTTAAGGCTTCATTTATGTTCTTAGGCTATATTGTTGACACAAAACAAAAGAAGTTATCTTTGTCTTGTGCTTGTGATCTAAGTGTTCGTTGGTTTAGGTGACCTATGATGTTGTCTAATGGGTGTGACCTAGATTCCTTAATATTTACAACTTCGTTTTCTCCTAAGTTTTCTTCCTCAATATCATTTCCTACGGGCTTTGTCTTACTAAACTCAATAGCATCATCATCTTCTAAAGGCAATGTCCTAGGTGGTGGAGGAGTTTCGTCGAAGGTTACGTTTAATGATTCTTCTACTCTCATAGTGTCTTTATTTAAGACTATATATGCTTTACTATTTTGCGAGTATCCTAGAAAAATTCCTTCATTTGATTTAGGGTCGAACTTAGTGAGATAATCCTTAGTGTTGAGAATGAATCATTTACTTCCGAATACCTTAAAGTAGCCTATGTTTGGTTTTCTACCTCTTAGTAACTCATAAGGAGTTTTTCCTAGTATCCTTCTAATACACACCCTATTAAGTATATATGTTGAAGTATCTAAGGCATGGAACCAAAAATTTTGTGGGATAGATTGCTCATTTAACATAGTTCTACTCATTTCTTGTAAGGTCCTATTTTTCCTTTCTACTACTCCATTAGATTGAGGTGTTCGTGGGGCGGAAAAGTTGTGAGATATTCCATTTAAGTCACAATATTTTCCGAATTGTATTTCGTTATCAAATTCCCTACCGTGGTCCGTCCTAATTGAAACTATAGTGCATCCTAGCTTATTTTGTATCATTTTACTAAAGGTCTCAAATTTTTCAAAGGCTTCGGTCTTATCGCTTAGAAATCTAGTCCACGTGTGTCGTGAATAGTCATCTACTATAACTAACGTGTATCGATTGCCACCGTAGCTCCGCAACGCGGATGGACCGAAGAGGTCCATATGAAGTAGTTCTAAGCATCTAGTGGTGGATACTATATTCTTAGCTTTATGACTAGCGTGTGCTTGTTTTCCTATTTTACATGCATCGCAAAAGTGTTGATTATACTTAAGGCTAGGCAAGTTTCTAACTAGTTCCTTAGATACCAATGACTGGATTTGTTGCATGTTTGCATGACCTAATCTCCTATGCCACAAAGTGGAGTTTTCGTCTAGGGTTGCTAGGCATATCCTATCTTCCAATTTATCTCCTAGTTTCATGACATATACGCCGCCTTTCCTAATTCCTCTACCTATGACTTTATCACCCTTAATAATAACACTATTCTTATCGGTAAAGGTAACCCTACACTTATTGTCACATATTTGTCCTACACTAAGCAAATTGTATGTTAAATTATCTACATGCTCAACATTTTCAATAGTTAGGGAGTCTTGAGAGATCGTACCTTTGCCTATGATTTTTCCACGACGATCACTACCAAAAATAACATTACCTCCATTGTAGGCTTTGTACGTAGAGAATAGCTTTCGATTCCCCGTCATGTGTC
This sequence comes from Artemisia annua, assembly GCA_014162995.1. NCBI lineage: Eukaryota > Viridiplantae > Streptophyta > Magnoliopsida > Asterales > Asteraceae > Artemisia > Artemisia annua. Next base: position 69,429 of record LBNU01019542.1, read on the forward strand.
TTGAGCACCCGCTATCCTTTACCCATTCGTCGGGCTCCAAATTTATTCCTAGACAAATGTCATTAGATGCTTGAGCGACTAAGCATTCTCCTTTGGTCTTCTTGTCTTCATCATCAACTCTTTTTATTCGTGTTGCTTTCCTTTTGTCTTGTGTTCTTTGTCGCCTTTTAATGAGTCTTTTAAATTCTTTGACAACTTTTGCGTATTCTTCGTCTTCACTTTCGGAACTAGAATCGTCATCTTCATCGTCACTTAGTTCCTTCTTGGTTGACATCTCTTCATAGTCTTCTTGTTCATCCTTGTCATGGCTTGTGTTGTTTTCAGCGTCATTTCCTACATATAAGACATTTAAACTAGTAGCACTTGTAGTTACTTCAACTAAATATTTGTCTACTATGCTTTCTATTGCTACTAGCTTATTTGCAAGTTTTTCTTTGGCTTGACATTCTTCTTGGTGATATTTTGAAAGACTTTTCCACATATCGTTTGCCGATTGACAAAAAAATATTCTTTCATATTCATCATTTGAAATAGCTTTGTATATAATAAATTTAGCCAAGTTATTTAATTTTTCAAAATTAGTGTTTATCGTTTTAATATCACCAATTAAAATGACATTTCAAAGATCATAGTCTATTGATTTCACATAACTTGCGAATTGATTTTTCCGTGTAGGATATTTTTCCATTTCCATAGATCGATTTCAAGTTTTAAAATACAATATATTTTAAAAATCTTGTTTGACGTGGCTCCTGATACCAATTGTGGAAAACTAGAAGGGGGGTTGAATAGTTTTACGTCTTTTTAATTTACAAAAACTTTGTTTATAAAAACACCAATTCGAACTTTATGTGTCACCAAGAAGCTTGCACAATTTATAAGCAATAATATCAACAAGTATATGATATGACAAATATAAAAGTAAGTAAATAAGTAAAAAGATAGAGTTGGAAAAATGGCTCCGTGAGACAAAGGATTTATAGTGGTTCGGCTACGGATCTCCTCTTCGTCCTACTCCATTCCCCGAGCACCTAACTCGGGAGTTTTCTTCACTATGTCAACAAGCTCCCTTATGGCGGAGAAAACTTTACACAACGTTGCTTACACTGGCTTAACGACACAAAGCTAAATGTCGGGTCCTAATAGTAGCTAGAACCAATCTCACAACACAACACAACTTCTCTCCTTCTTCACAACACGACTTCTTCTTCACAACACGACTTCTTCTTCACAACACACCTTCTTCTCTTCACAACACAACTACTCCACAACTATACACTACTTCACTACTTATTCCTCTTCACTACTCAACTCCTATTTACAACTAGCACTACCTAAACTACTTACAATAATCACAACACAATTATACAAGTACTATACAAAATGTACACAATACTTCTNGACTTCTTCTTCACAACACGACTTCTTCTTCACAACACACCTTCTTCTCTTCACAACACAACTACTCCACAACTATACACTACTTCACTACTTATTCCTCTTCACTACTCAACTCCTATTTACAACTAGCACTACCTAAACTACTTACAATAATCACAACACAATTATACAAGTACTATACACAATGTACACAATACTTCTTTAGCTTGAGTTTGAAGGAGTATTCTTCTTTTTCACTTAGGATGATGATGGATGATGAGGGATTGAATCACTTGAAACAAGGATTAGTAATTTAATGATCAAAGGGTTTTGGAGGATGTTTAGAGAGATTTGAGATCTGAAATTTTCGTGCAAAAGGTGAGGAAAAATACCAGATTTAAGGTGGTATTTATAGGGGAAAAATTCTGACAAAAATCTGACACAGGAGCATGCAGGTCCCCTTAATTCATGGCCGGCCCCTTAAAATTAAGGGGGCCGCCCTACTGTAACGGCCAGAAAATTTGTCTTTTGTGGGGAAAGTTTATTTGGTGAAAAACTTAACTGATTTTGGTTAAAAATTGAATTCATATATTTAGTATGATTAAACATTTTTCTTTATTACCAAAATTGTTTTTCAAAATATATAATATTAAATAAACTTTGTATTAATTAATTAAATATCCCTTTGATCATGAGATGCATTAAGCACTTGTTTATTCATACCTTAAGTGATTAAGTTGGATATAGTGATATAAACTAGCTTAATACTTGTTTACGTAGTAATCTTACGTTTAATGATTTTACATTTTGTGATCATCAAAACGTAGAGATATCGAAAAATATAAATAACGTTTTTACGCATTATTTATTTCAACAGACACGATGGTAAAATATTTCAATTTGGGGCCATAGATCGAAACTATGATGAGGGACTTTTCGGAGTAAATATTTAAAACGAGTCCACGCATCATAGACAGGTTCATTTTGATGTTGTTTGAACATCAAGATGTCATTTGGAGTGGGTGAATTTCGTGGTTGGTAGTATGGTGGATTCACGTTCTCCATAATGGCTAACGGAATAATCAAAGGAAAATTTTACGAACAAAAGCACAAAGAAAAGATAGACTACAAGAAAACCTAGAAAAATAAAATGAAAATCTCACTAGAAAGGATTCTAGCGAGTAGACCTAATAAAACAAAAATTCTACCTAAACAATAACTATTCCCCGGCAGCGGCGCCAAAAACTTGATGCGTGGTTTTTTGACCTTACAACAGGTTTTACCTCTCGAGGGATCTCAAGAGGCTTACAACCCCACCAGGCAGTGTACCTGACCGTAGTAGTATAGGATATTGGTAAGTACGGGGGATTGATCGTTCTCTCACAGGGAATAGTGTTCGTTAGGATAGAAAAACTACTCTAATAGGCCTAAGGGTGGAAGGAAGATTCTTTTTGTATTTTTATGTTTTTAGGAAAGCAAGTAAAATCTCGGTTTTGAAGGAGTGGGCGGAATTAGTTGCTAGTCAACTATCCCAAAATTACTACTATTGCAAAAGAAAATAAATTATCTAAACTATTNGCATGAGGGTTCCAAGGGTTGGAAACCCTAAAGTTACAGAAAATTCGTCTTAGGGTTTTGCCCTAAAAGTTCTCCACAAAGTTCCACCCATAATGAATGAAAATTAGAAAACTATATATTGATTTTACATTCTTGCGGCGTCAGGTTATAAGGACTGACGCCGTCAGCTCGCCGCCATTAGGTTTCTCGGATGGCCTAGATCCACTTCTGACGCCGTCACCTTATAAATCCTTCTGGGCCGTCACTCTTTAACTTTACTCCTGACGGCCTACACCTTCTAACACCTGATGAAGTCAGGTGTTAATTCCCAAAATCTTTCTGGCCCGTCATTTGAAAATTGGATTTCACTCTTTTGTCAAGGCTTTCTGATGGTGTCACCTTGTGACTCTGACGGCGTCAGGTTGTAAATTCACCATCTTTTGAGACTTTGTCGTTTTCTTCACTTTTATGCTCTAAAAATGTCAAAATATGCATGTTTTCCAGAATTCCTCTCAAAAGTACCTAAAATGACAAAAGGAACGATTTAGGGCAATATTTGATCACATTTATACGAATTAGGGCTTAAATGACCCCCTAAAAGCGTAACACTTTTCGTCTCATCAGTTGTGTTCCAAATATTTAGCAAATATATGCATAAAATACACAATGAAGGAGGGTTGACAACTTGGATGTTCGTCCGAAATATTCAAGCAATTAACATTTTAGTACAATGGATAAATGTGTCATCTCCAAAAATCAAACATGAGCAAACTAACAACATATGTAAACTTTGCTTACACTAAATCATCAATCCAAGCTAAAACACATATTTAAGAATAATACACACTAAGTATTCTACGAATTTTATTTTCTTTGTAGCATGAATGGTTGTGTTACAAGATAATACATTACTCATTCCTTTTTGAAATAATATAAGTTATTAGAATTGAAAAATAACTTGTCACAATGCATAAACCAATAAATTTCATCTTTTCAAGTACTAGTTAAATTATGGTATATAACATTGGAAAAAATCAAATAAAATAATATTTGTTTAAGAATATACAAGTGTCTAGTTTTAATATCATTTGAGAATCACAAACTCATTTAAGAAAAATTATCTTAATGAGATTCTGTAAGAACCAAGAAACACTATTCAGGAGGTCGGGGATGCTCGAAATAAAGGTTAAACATGGTAAAATTAGATTAAAGAATTGGGGAAGGTGTGTGTGTTTTTCTAGAGAGAGAAAGGGAAAACCACACACACCTCCTTATTACAATGAACATCCAACCCTCCTAGATGGAACTAGGAGGTTATTTATAGGT
>LBNU01019543.1:35486-71649 GCA_014162995.1 Artemisia annua
ACCCCTTATACTTTATAATATGAACTTTGTTTAAAATGACATGAGTATTAGTATTAATTTCAGACTTTCATCTATTTAAATTACAAAATTTTGTAAATATGCGAATTAGTTTTAATATTGTTAGTTGTAGACTTTAATCCATTAGAAGTTAGAACATATTTTTTTAAATAAGGACTCATGTTATTCTATTTAAAAGTTAAATTTATGCGTACACGGGTTTGAATATTAAATACGGCTAAATTATTAGTAACGGGAATATAAATATCAAATGGTAAGCACGAGTTACTGTGATATGAAACTTAGCAGGTGTTTGCTGTCATTAATAACACTATGGTTATCAACCAACGGTCTAAAATATGGGTGTCTTTTACATTGATGATCTAGGCCAATTGTAAAGAAAGTTGCACTAAACCGAAAGGTCGGTAAAAATTCAAACAATCCTAAAAGACTTGTGAATGTACTCTTTGTCATTTTTTTCATGCATTTACAATTTACTTATACAAGTAATTATAATTTCCTTATATAGTTGGGTATTAAAGAAAAAATTATTTTTACACATTAGACATAAATGTAAGATTAAATATGAGTTCTACCCATCACATTTTTTGTTTTTGTTTCTCTTTATATAATAAAGAAGCTATAGTGTGAGCATCTATGTTAATTTGGTAATTTTATGATCAAACATGATAAGTAAATAATACAAACTTATGAAAATGTAATTTTCTAAACAAAAAGGTACATTAGTAAACATAGTATGATGGTTATTCATAATAAAGGAAATAAATCAATTTTCAAAGCTATCTAAATATGCATTTTAACGAAAATATAAGTAAAATAAAGACCACAATTACAAAACACATCGTAAATTGATAGTATGGGTTTGCAACACTAAAAGCATATATCACTAACATGTCATGCAAGTCAAGTATTATCATGTGATTTTTGCTTGAATAATAAAACATAATTTTTAATCCAAAAACATTCTCCTAAAATAATATGTTTATTATAACATGGGTTTTGCTAACCAAAACCTATTGGGTTGTGATTAAACTTACCATAAATAAAAATTCAACATTTAATTAACTTCAATTATTCTATGTATAACAACACTTTCCATAATTATAATCATTAAATATGTATAAATATAGAAATAATTAGTAAATTAAATGCATTTTTCACACAAATCATGATGGTTCACCACTCATTGGGTTGTGGTTAGCAAAATATATATACATATGATTTTTTATTTTTAGTCCACCAAGTAAAACCAATTGAAACATGTTAAGTGATTCATTTATTAATCGATAATAATACATAATCAAAATTTTAAAAACCCTGTGCGTGCACAGGTATTATAACTAGTTTTATTATATAGTATCTCTTTTAGTGAAAACAAATGAGCCAGCTTTTTTCCTTTTAGTGTATTTTATAATAATATATTTTTTAGGGTGCGTTTGGTTCGCTCTTTTGGGTGGGTATCACAAATAGAAGAAACAAAAACATTGTTTGGTTGGTTTTGGGCCCACCACTTTGGGAATCAAGGAATGAGATTTCATTCCACCCAAATTTGGTGGGTTTCTCCCAATCCATCCAATCAAAAAATTTTTTATTTGATAAAATTTTTTCAACCACACATTATTTATTCTTTTTCTTATTTTATGATTTTTTCAACCACAAATTATATATAATAATATATTTTCTCTCTCCTACTTTTTTCTCAAATCTTTCCCACATCTTTCAAACCTTTCCCAAATCCAAATTCAATTCCATTCCCACTTGCGAACCAAACGCACCCTTATTTTTTACTCTTATATTTAATTACAAAACAAATAATATTTTAAACAATTATTTTTTCTCTCTCATCATTAATATCAAATTCAAATCCAAATACTAAACCCTCCCACAAACCAAACGGGCCTTTAGTGTTAACATGAGCGGGCCTAAGCTATATATTAATGGTTTTTTCTTGTTGGGGTCCACTTATTTATATTAAATCTTCCATATGGGGAAGGCAAAGAAAAGCATACTCTTCCCCAACAAGAGGCAATAAGAGAAAAGGGACCCACTTACATTTTAAATCACTTAATCTTTAAAAAAACAGAAAAAAGAAACATCCTCTAAGTCATCAATTTTGTTGGAAAATATAGCTCGATAGTATGTGGTCCAAAATACCAACATACATTTTTGCAATTAGATTTATCGGCCAGATGTTGCACAACCATGTTTGATGACTCAAATGTAAAATGATTAAAACGACACATATCAGAAAGTAATTATGTATAAAAGAAAGTCAAAATTAAATTGGTGGAGAAATTTGGTTAGGAAAAAAAATGTATAAAAATATAGGTGTCAAATTTATGAAAACAAAAACTTAAAAAAAGAGGAAGTAATTAATAAAACTTTAGTGGTTGAATTTTACATAAAATATATGGAGCTAAGTGTAAAATTACAAGTTTCCATGTTTTTTAATAACTTTAGAAAAAACACAAATAACCCCTTACACTTTATACCCCTTATACTTTATAATATGAACTTTGTTTAAAATGACATGAGTATTAGTATTAATTTCAGACTTTCATCTATTTAGATTACAAAATTTTGTAAATATGCGAATTAGTTTTAATATTGTTAGTTGTAGACTTTAATCCATTAGAAGTTAGAACATATTTTTTTAAATAAGGACTCATGTTATTCTATTTAAAAGTTTAATTTATGCGTACACGGGTTTGAATATTAAATACGGCTAAATTATTAGTAACGGGAATATAAATATCAAATGGTAAGCACGAGTTACTGTGATATGAAACTTAGCAGGTGTTTGCTGTCATTAATAACACTATGGTTATCAACCAACGGTCTAAAATATGGGTGTCTTTTACCTTGATGATCTAGGCCAATTGTAAAGAAAGTTGCACTAAACCGAAAGGTCGGTAAAAATTCAAACAATCCTAAAAGACTTGTGAATGTACTCTTTGTCATTTTTTTCATGCATTTACAATTTACTTATACAAGTAATTATAATTTCCTTATATAGTTGGGTATTAAAGAAAAAATTATTTTTACACATTAGACATAAATGTAAGATTAAATATGAGTTCTACCCATCACATTTTTTGTTTTTGTTTCTCTTTATATAATAAAGAAGCTATAGTGTGAGCATCTATGTTAATTTGGTAATTTTATGATCAAACATGATAAGTAAATAATACAAACTTATGAAAATGTAATTTTCTAAACAAAAAGGTACATTAGTAAACATAGTATGATGGTTATTCATAATCAAAGAAATAAATCAATTTTCAAAGCTATCTAAATATGCATTTTAACGAAAATATAAGTAAAATAAAGACCACAATTACAAAACATATCGTAAATTGATAGTATGGGTTTGCAACACTAAAAGCATATATCACTAACATGTCATGCAAGTCAAGTATTATCATGTGATTTTTGCTTGAATAATAAAACATAATTTTTAATCCAAAAACATTCTCCTAAAATAATAGGTTTATTATAACATGGGTTTTGCTAACCAAAACCTATTGGGTTGTGATTAAACTTACCATAAATAAAAATTCAACATTTAATTAACTTCAATTATTCTATGTATAACCACACTTTCCATAATTATAATCATTAAATATGTATAAATATAGAAATAATTAGTAAATTAAATGCATTTTTCACACAAATCATGATGGTTCACCACTCATTGGGTTGTGGTTAGCAAAATATATATACATATGATTTTTTTTTTAGTCCACCAAGTAAAACCAATTGAAACATATTAAGTGATTCATTTATTAATCGATAATAATACATAATCAAAATTTTAAAAACCCTGTGCGTGCACAGATATTATAACTAGTTTTATTATATAGTATCTCTTTTAGTGAAAACAAAGGGTAAAGACCATAAAATAACAACGTACTTTCTCCAATTTACCGAGATGAAACACCTACTTTTTTATTAACATTTAAGCCAACGAAACTATCAAGTATTGTTCCGATATCAACAAAAAGTTGTATTATATTATAAATAATAATTGAAATGACCATATTACCCTTGTCTTCTTAAACATAAATCGGGTAAAGACCATAAAATAACAACGTACTTTCTCCAATTTACCGAGATGAAACACCTACTTTTTTTTATTGTTCTGAAGTCAACAGAAAGACCGATTATATTATAAATAATAATTGAAATAACTATATTACCCTTGTCTTCTTAAACATATATCCCTTTATCGAGTTCTGCTTAAACATAAACTCGTTTTAACGAGTGTTTTGTTTTAATAACGTTTGGGTTAGGGTGATATAACGGGTAATACGAATTTAAACTTATAAAAATCTTGGTATCATCATTAGTTGGGTTTTGTTGTCGAGTCGAGGTGATGCCGTGAGCATAAATGTTAATGGCCGAAGCTTGCTGGCTGCATTTCGAGTCGTGTCAAGTCGCGATAATTTATTTTTGAGCTTGTTGTTACTTTTATATACCAGGTTTGATTTATTGTTGGTTTTGAAAAGTTATGGTTGCGTTTGGATTTTATGGTTGTGTGATAAAATTTTTCTTTTGTTTTGTTTTTTACAGGGATTTATGTTTAAGAAGACAAGGGTAATATAGTCATTTCAATTATTATTTATAATATAATACAACTTTTTGTTGATATCGGAACAATACTTGATAGTTTCGTTGGCTTAAATGTTAATAAAAAAGTAGGTGTTTCATCCTGGTAAATTGGAGAAAGTGCGTTGTTATTTATGTTTAAGAAGACAAGGGTAATATAGTCATTTCAATTATTATTTATATATAATCGGTCTTTTTGTTGACTTCAGAACAATATTTGAAAGTTTCGTTGGCTTAAACGTTAATAAAAAAGTACATGTTTCATCTCGGTAAATTGAAGAAAGTACGTTGTTATTTTATGGTCTTTACCCGAAAACAAATGAGCCAGCTTTTTTCCTTTTAGTGTATTTTATAATAATATATTTTTTATTTTTTACTCTTATATTTAATTACAAAACAAATAATATTTTAAACAATTATTTTTTCTCTCTCATCATTAATATCAAATTCAAATCCAAATACTAAACCCTCCCACAAACCAAACGGGCCTTTAGTGTTAACATGAGCGGGCCTAAGCTATATATTAATGGTTTTTTCTTGTTGGGGTCCACTTATTTATATTAAATCTTCCATATGGGGAAGGCAAAGAAAAGCATACTCTTCTCCAACAAGAGGCAATAAGAGAAAAGGGACCCACTTACCTTTTAAATCACTTAATCTTTAAAAAAACAGAAAAAAGAAACATCCTCTAAGTCACCAATTTTGTTGGAAAATATAGCTCGATAGTATGTGGTCCAAAATACCAACATACATTTTTGCAATTAGATTTATCGGCCAGATGTTGCACAACCATGTTTGATGACTCAAATGTAAAATGATTAAAACGACACATATCAGAAAGTAATTATTTTAATGACAAACTCTAGTTTGGATGTAGTACAGTTCCCTGATGACCAAGTTAATTTTTGCTAGTTCTAATTCTGAAATGGTAAAACGAACCTGTTGTCCCCAACAATTAACTCTCCAAAAAGCAATCTGACTGAATTCAAATCGGAGTTATTCATTTTTCGTATCTCCTTGGAACCCAGCTTTCGTGAGTTCATTGTATGGGCAATAAAAGTTGATCCCTTGTATAAGGAGCTAAGTCGCACATTGGTTGGTAATAATATCTAGCCCCGGTTTGCTATGTTTGGCACTTGAGATTTATGAAAGATTTTTTTGTTTTGTTTTTTGTTTTTTTTTTTTTTTTTTTTTTTTTTTTTTTTAATCAAAAAATAAGATATTTGAAAAATAATCTTTGTTTGGCCTACAGAACTTATAAGAGATTATAAAAAAAAAAAAATAATCTTCCATAATCTCTGAAAATCAAAGGTTACTTCATGTGGCTTATAAAAATAATCTCTTTTTATAATCTCCATCTCCAGCAACAGTTACTTTTGCCAAACATATCTGTAGAAACAAAAATTCTATAAAAGATGGATAAAAGTGCCACAAGCCATTAGAAACCTCATGTACAGTCAGTCATATTTTTTTTGTGAACGAAACAGTTTGTAACAAAAAAATTTAAGAATGGGTTTAAGACGATTAATGAGGATATCATCCTGGATGACAAATGTTTTTACCGTGCAGGACAAGTTTACAGCACAATTCTACAACGACTAATAAAAAATTGGCATTCTAAAATACAACTTTACATCAGGGGCAGCTTTCGTATTGTCATCTGCCCAAAACTATATTCAAATTTCGACAATGAAAATGTTGAACGCTTCAACTGTCCTTTGCATTTTGTCAAGTCCGCAGATGATAGTCGAGAGTATATGCATGAATTTCCGAAGGACTCGTGCCAGGCCTGTCAAGAGTCGCTCGTTAACTGACTTTAATAGCTACACAATGATCAAATAAGAAGAAAGTATATTTCTGACTTGTGTCCTATTGTTAAGAAGAAATAATCTGACTAAATTTGTTTATTCAACAATTATGAACCGTTTACCCATTGATCCTATTTCCTATTTCTCGACATATTAACCTTTGACTAGCTTTAACATGACATTTTAACAAGGCAAATTCATCAACTATAATCTAGTACACAAAAATCATGATACCTCTTGTTGATGATCCCATAGTGAAATTTTGGTCTTCCGACCTTAATGTCCTCGATGTACTACAAAATCCAGAGATAAATAAATGAAGCCCTCAAATTACCAAACAAAAGTAGAACAAAAAGAAAAACAAGAAGATGTACCAAATTTAAGGTAACAAGCATCGATGAAAAGGAAAGAGATTCAAAAGGGATATCATCAAGTGCGAAAAGCCGGCACTCTAAAGATTCTGGGCCAGCTGAAAAGTGCGGTGTTATCAGCTTTGCCAAGAATATCATATAAGTCTGCCCAAAAATCAGTGAGTTAGAAAACCATAACAATTACATGCAAACAAAGACTACACTTTATAAGATTGATCAATTAATGACAGGTATCAGTACAACAGCAGAAAAGCATTTACATTCTTGCAATTTGCAGACATCGTTCAATCTTGCAAACTGTAATGTTACATTTTCTGGAATTTTCTAAGAATTGATGATATTTGAGGAGGTGTTTAGATGTGCTTTTTAAAAGTAGGTTGTGACTTTAATTGTCCAGGACCAAAAAATTGGCTGTAATAAAACGGGCTGAAGGAGCATGTTTGGATATGCTTTTGCAGTTTGAGGTTGTAATAATGCGATAATCAGTTGTTAGCATATTTAAAACTCGTATCTGATAACTAATATATAACCCCAAAAAATAACATTCTATACATCCTTGGAGATGAGAATTGATGCATATCAAACTAGTTTTAAGAAATGAGGCAATTAGATACATGTACAAAAACAGGTGAACAGTTGGATGTCAAATCCGTACTTGGCCAATGAGAGGAATGTCTAACTGAGCAAAAGGGGAAATTACTTCCACTTTAGCTCCTGCTTCTTCCCACGTCTCCCTAATGGCTCCTTCTGATGCCGACTCCCCAATCTCCATGTAACCAGCAGGAAGCGTCCTGTCAAGAAATCTTCACATATTAGGTATGTCAGTGCAATGGATGGAATTGTGACTAGTTTGTGGAGAGTGATTATTACTAGTTTGGATGTATATTTTGAAAGTGCTTTTGTGATAGTCATAATGAACGATCATAAATAAATAGTTAAAAAAGGGGTAATAGACGATAGTATTCGACGTGCTTCCACTACTCAAAGTTGTAATGATCAGATAATAAGACCTTTTAGCATTTGTCTTTTTCTAGTTATATAAGTATTCATATTTACAATGACCAAAATAAAATTTTGTGAAATTTATTTTGGCTTGTAAAATGGGAGTAAAAATCAATAGAATATGCCTGAGACAGCCTGATGCATTAATCATTTAAAACTGATTATTGGTCTAAGTTGAATGATTGAGTAATCAGTTTGAAACAGTATCGAAACAACTCTTAATCATCTGAATACTGTATTCTTGTATATGGCTATATGCATTGGAGAAAGATTTTTTCACATGTACACACATGGTTACAATTTTTTTTATTAAGGGGTATGATGAGCAATGCTTCTAGAATATATTTTCACACAAGCACAATGCAGGTTGGCCCATATGGCCTCCATTTGTTGTACTATAAGCATTATACATGTACATAGCAGATATAATGTCTATATTTTCACAAACTCACTTGCAACATACCTCTTTGGAATACTAGTAGACCAAAATGGAAAATCACATATAGACTCATATGAAGAAATACGTACCAAAGACCATAAGAAGGTTGGATATTCCGCTTGCATAGCAAGATTTTGTTATCATGCTCAATTAAACAGCCTACGACCTGAAAAGTATCACTTTTAAAATTTTAGAAAGCTTTATAAATCACAAAAATGGGCATGTGCATGTCATTCTACTATCTACCGAATTAATTCCGAATTACAAAGTATATGTAGAAAACAAGGTATTTGGAATGTTAGTGAGATATAGATATCCTTATTTACTGAAGAAAATGGGGAGTATCTAGTGAACCAATATCTTGTAATGATCACGAATAGTAAAGAGGCCTAAGCTAGAAATATTTCCCAAAAGGGAAATGTTTCATTTTCTTTTAGGACCATGGGAGTTATTAATGCTTTTTGGAGGGGAATAAGAGGAGCATACCATTTTTGGATTCTCATATGTGATTCTTCCACAAAGAGTGCAAATAGCTCTCTCTTTCTCTTCCCCATCTGGTATCTCGTACTTTGTTGGGCCACCACACAACTGACAGAAATTTACCTTACGAGAATTGACCTGCACAGTACTACATGTTACAAATTATTCATAACTGAGCTTATGCTTACATTATTCATATACATGTAAACACTCCAACACATTATTCATAATTGATATTGTATGACATTACATACGCCTTTCAATATATGCCCTTTCTTTGTGAACCATTAAACTTTTTCGGTTTAACATGAACTTTTTTTGTAGTGTTAAGCACTAGGTACAACTAACAAACTAGCATGTATCAATTTTAGTAAACTAATCCAAGGTATAAGTAAACTAAAAGGTTCTTGAGGCAAGATAACCTTAAACCTTCCGCCATAAGCTTACAAGTTGAATTACCATAAATTTATATAAGTTCTTAGTTTTATCTAAGTTTCAGGGCAATCATTTTCAGTATTTTATGACAATAGTTAAGGTTTTTACTAGAGGTGGCAATTTTAACCCATTTACTAATGGATGGGTCAATCTAGGTTCTATTTTATCTCAAACCAGTCAAATAAAAAATTACCTGCAAGGGGAATGGGGCCAAAACTCTAACTATAATGTATAATCCATTTAATGTCTTGAATACAATATTCAAAGATTCAGATAATTCCTAGCCAAACTTCTCTGCTCATCGGTCTTGCCACCTCTAGATTCTAACTTTTTTAGTTTTGAAAATTTAAAATTTCATGGTAAATTGTGGGTTTAAGAAAATAAGCATAAGCCCATTATTTCTCATTCTTACTGGACATGTTGGGTGCAGCATTCCGCATGTTCAATGATATAAAGAAATGCAGTTTATTATGTTGTAGGAAGATCCATTTACAGACTTCAGGAAGTTGAGCATTGCAGAGTTTCCCACGTGGATTCATTTCTCTATTTCAAAGTTATACACGGTATAGGTACCCTAATTGGATGGCCTCTATTATCCCTACATAACTAAAATTTATCATAGGAATTGATTTTTATCTTAAACGTACACAATAGTGATACAGGTTTAGGTTAAATCAAACTTAAGTTTTCGTGCTAATTACAACTGAGTCACTAAGCACACATACAAAAATAAAGAGAAAGAAAAAAAGGGGAAAAGAAAGCCAATTGAACAAAATGAGAAGTTCATCAACATCTTTTACACAAAAAGAAACTTTATAGGAATTGGAGAAACTTTATAGGAATTGGCAAGAGCAACAAAATGACAGAAACAAGAACAGAAGGATAATGCTAGTGTTTTACAAAATTTAGATTCCTTTTCAGATTACAGGGAAAGTGGGAAACAAGCATAAGAGTAAAAATGAAATGTATGTGAGCATAGAAAACTAAGTAAGAACATCTTACAGACAAAAAGAAAACATATATGTAATCAGAGATACCTAATGCAATTTACAGAAACCTTCAATCCATTGATTTGCCCAATTAGAGTGTCCACTTATGAAGAAACAAAACTAAAATATTATAACCAAGGTTGCAAAATGCGCTAGGCGCTAGTCGGGCGGTTGACCACCGCCTAGCGCCTAGGCCGCCTAGGCGGGGCTTAGGCGCCGCCTAGGCGGATTGAACTTTTTTATATAAAAAATTTAAAATTATGTATATTTAATATAAAATCTGCATAATTTGTATATTTTTAATAATTTTATTAATGTTCTTATTATTTTTTATTATATATCTTTTGTATATATTTGCAAAATTTACAAGAAAACTATATATTATTAGGGCCAATATATATTTTTAATGGGCCAACATACCTTCAAATCTTCGATTATGTGTGTTTAATTGTGATTGTTGTGTTTTTATCAACATGAATCGTTTCAATTATAGATCCAAAGGCGTATTTTGTCAGTGTGTGAAAAGAGGGGTTAATTGGGTAAAAAAACCCTAATTTGAAGTTTTTATAAGTGTTGACCGATTTGACCCGCCTAGCATGATTTGACCGCCTAGCCCGATTTGACCCGCCTAGGCGGGATGTTGACCGCCTTTTGACCAAAACGCCTAATTCGACCGCCTAGCTTCAAAGCGCCACGGTAAGTGACCGCCT
This sequence comes from Artemisia annua, assembly GCA_014162995.1. Classification (NCBI taxonomy): domain Eukaryota; kingdom Viridiplantae; phylum Streptophyta; class Magnoliopsida; order Asterales; family Asteraceae; genus Artemisia; species Artemisia annua. The sequence continues at coordinate 46,347 of LBNU01019543.1, forward strand.
AGCGCCTAGACGCCGCCTAGACCGCTTTTTACAACACTGATTATAACCACATGGGGTGACCCAGTGGTTTGGATTTGGTCTCCTAAATGGGTCACTCCCTGGAGGTCCCAGGTTCAAACCTTGAGGAGAAAATTAATCCCCATGTGGCCACGGAGGTTCACCTGCGATGACTCCGGGCTATCCAAAAGGGTAGTCGCCCTGGGATTAGTCGGCTCGCAATGTCGAGTCGGAACCCAGGTTAAAAAAAATAAAAAATAAAAAATAAATAAAATAAAATAAAATTATTGTAGACGTGACCATGGATCGAAGCTGGGGGTTTTTATGAGTAACCAAACCCCAGCATGCAAGTAAGTGATTATGGGATCTAATTAATAGAATCAGATAGTCAGCTGTGATAAAACATGTTATAGCCAATAGTGTTTAGATGTCCGTCTATGGTTTGATGTATGAGTGTTTAACAATTTATGATCAGTTTTATAAATAGTAGAACGCTATGTTTGGAATTACTAGCGCTAGCAGTTAGCTGTGGTTGCAATCTGTAGAGGCAAGCTGTTAACTGTAGCTGCATGTTTTTGTTTTGTAAACGCGTTTGGTAACAAGCTGTAGCGGTAATTATAAAGTGCGCACTCTAAGATGTTTGAGGTCTCAAGTTCCTGTTAGGTGCAAACAACCCAGAAGTGGCCACGCCAATCTCCTAAAAAGGAGGGCTTTACCCGGTCTGAGTATTTGTGGCGGTGGGTTCAAACCCCGTGGATTAGTCAGCCAAAAGGTCGAAAACCATGGTTACCAAAAAAAAAGTGTTAAACAAGCATAAAATCCTAAAAGCTAAATGCTTCTCCCGTTGCCGTTTCATTAGGAAAGTTTAACAAAAATTAAAAGCTAAAAGCTTGTTGCCAAACAAGTTTTCAATTCTAACTTAACCCTCCAAAATGCTCCTAAAAGTTCCTTGCCAAACACAGTCCTAGGTTCAAATTTCGCAGAATCCTGACCCAATTAGATTAAAAAAGGGACATAATTTTGTTTTCTAAACAATGTACTTGTTAGTTGTTACCATATGTCAAAATTATCCATAAAACTCAATCTCAATATCCTCATTCAACAATAAATAAATACCAACAAATTCATCCACTAAAAGCTACAAAAATTAATAAATAACAACTCATTACAACATTCAAAGAAATGAAAATTTCATAAAAAGTAGACAACTTTATCTCAACCCAACAAAAACAAATGAAATAAAAAACTTACATTTGATCTAAATTTGGCAGAAGATGAAGAAATAACATCTGGGTTTGATTCAGAACGAGTTGAACATACCCTAAACTGAGACAATCTTGAATTTGACAAAAGGGGTCTTGATTTTGCAGATATTGATATAAATGAATGATTTTTATGAAGTTTTAATCTGTGAAAAAATAACCCACCAACAAATTGTATGCTTCTTAGCATTTTTTTTGTACATGCAAATTTGAATGAAATGAAGAATCTTGAAATGATGATGATGAATGGATTTTGATTTTGTCCCTAAATCCAGTTTTTGGAGATGATTAAATATAAATTTATGTCCACAATGTACGCATTTTTTTATGAATGATTAACATGAATGGTCCTTGTACTATGCTTACATAAACATTTTTATGGTTTGGTCAAAGAAAAGATAGAAAACCAACTTTTTTGTTTGGAGCAAGTTTCAAGTTTCAACTAGCTGATTGGCAAGTTCAGGTTGACAGGTCAAAATAACTCAAATCATACCGGAGATATAAGAACGATCGGGTTTGTTGTATTAGCTTTAACTCACTTTCACACTTATAAATAGAATTTAGTGGAGGCTGGGGAGGGCTATGACCCTGCCAAAACTTTGTATTTTAATTTATAGTTACTCTGAAAGATTATCAAATTTGATATATCTTATAAACAAAATACGACTTTGGGACTCTAAACTAACACATATATGTCCTGGCCCTCCCAATTGATTTCTTCAAATTCTGCCAGAGAACATGACTCATTTAACATGTTTTTATCTTAACGATTGGTGGATTAAATAGTTTACATATGCTAAAATTGCTTAGAAGTTCTAATTCTACCCAACTATAACATAAACATGACATATTTGATAAAAGAGATAAATCAATCAATTTAAAACTTGTTTATTGATATATGCTTAATTTTTGATAAGACACGTATCATGCGCGTGACAAGTAAAATCAGTTGTAAACATTTTGGTGGGAATATCAGTTGGCTATTCTATAATGCTAATTGATTCTTTCATTTGGAAACTAATCAATTTGTTTTCCCTTTTAATCATTTCTTGTAATAGCATTTTAGTCATTTAACAAAACCGTTAAATTAGTTCAAAATTCATTCTTTAATTCTTAAGTCTCTTGTTATTTGAATAATCTTCTTCATTTCATGTGTTGAATTCTAGAAGATCATATTATTTGGTATTATAGCAGCTTTCTTGGCTACTCAGTTATCTTTTCTGTTCAATAACCCACCATTTCCAATCAAAATTAGTTAGTTTTCCAATGAAACCTTAATTCCGAACAACCTCCGGTTTATAATCCCAATCACAAATACATCATTAATATTTATTTTCTTTTCCATTTCTAAAATACGTTTCGTTTCATTCTTTTCGCTTCAATTCTTGTTCAATCGAAGTAAATTGGGGCTTGAATTGATCTTAGTTGAATCAGTTACTGTTCTTGTGAGTTAATTACAATTCCTGCGGATTAGTTCTTGATAGTAATAGTGAAAACAATCATAATTCCAAGCCAAACAAGGTGTCGTGATGTTGTTGATGATGAAACTAGGCAAAGTTTGAGAGATGCAATTACGAAGTTAATAAGAGGAGAATTGGAGAAAATAAGAGATGAGATGAGAAATGTGGCAATGGCTGAAAATGATGGTGTAGTGGTAAGACAACAAGGTGAAGGTCAAAGGGGAATGCAAAGCACGCAATTCATTAGAGTAACCAAGATTGAGTTTCCAAAAATTTGGGGATGAAGATGTGAGAGGACTGTTATTCAGATGTAAACAATTCTTCAAAGTGGATAATTTGGCTGATGAGTAAGGTAAATCTGATTTCTATCCATCTTTATGATTTGGCATTGATGTGGCATAGGCAGTTTGTCAGGATCATGAGGGATACTGTAGCTTGGCCATTTTAAAGGTAATGTGCTAATATCAGGTCTTAAATTTATATAACCGACTTAGACTGTAGACTAACATTAACGGGCAATGCATCCGATCAGCTATAGCTAGAAATGGTAAGTACGGGTTGTCCGCGAGGAGTGAATTGACTAATGCTAAATCTAGTGGAAATTACTAACTAATCTAAGCACTTAAAGGGGGGTTCAACCTGAGAGATTGGTTAAACTATAAAATAACTAAAAACGATAAACTAAATGAAGTGTGATCAATAAGAAAAGAACGTGCTAGCCAAGTTCATCCAACTATGCTCTCCTGGTTCGTCTACAAGTGCAATGATCTAATGATACTTCCGTTGGTGAATCTAATTCATGCTAGATTGCAAATGATGTCCAGCTCAGTTGGATTGATGCATCCGGTTATAGTCTCCATGTGTGGGAGGTCAAGAGTTCGACTCTTGCAATCCCCATGTGGGGGATTTTCCCTGAATGGCAGCCGGGTTCGAATCCCAGCACGATGCCTTGAAGCCCCTTAATGGGAAACTGGATGGCTAGGCTGGGGGTGGTTATTCTCTTCGTGAGATGATTCGAACTCGGGTCGAGAGACTTGGTGCCTTGGTGGCACGCAAGATACTCCGCTGCACCAAACTGCCGTTCAAAAAAAAATTCATGCTAGACCAGATGGTCATTGTAAGGTCTTTTACATATTAATATCACTCACATAACAATTACTCCCACCGTCCCATATTAAATGCCCATGTTTGACTTTTCAAGTCTTTCTTTATCAACTTTGACTTTAAATATTTTTGCTTGTGTTATATAGTATTTGATAAAAATTATACGCAATGAAAATACATTTAAAACTTAATCCATTCATATATTTTGTATCAAGTATTATATTACACAAACCCAAATATTTAAGGTCAAATTTGAGAAAGAAAGACTTTGAAAAGTCAAACATGACATTTAATATGAGACGGAGGAAGTATTTAGTAGGTAAAAGTAAAAAAAATAGAAGAGAGAAGTTAGAGAGAAAAAGAACTAGTGAGAGAAAGAAGAAAAATATTATTAGAGAGAAGTGGGAGGAGGATACAAGGAAGAAACACACACAAATGAGACCATTTGTGTGTCTTATACACCCTAGGAGGGGCGTTAGGTTTGATATTGGGATAATGGGCCGTATAATGGACCTTGTGCTGGACTTATGTATGATCTAGATAGCTAACTTGTCCATTTACTCATTATTTTATATACTTAACAATAGTCCAAGCCCAATATCTATTAACTAACCTATTACAAACGATAAAAGATTCGTAAAAATTATATTGTTGCCACTAATGAGAAATGATTGACTCTTTTGAGGTTAAAAATCTCCTACTAAGAGGTGATCATACATTAGACAACGTTTGACGTTAAAAAGAATAATTAGTGGTCTTGATCTTTGATCTTCTTTGATAATTGTCTCTTTATCCTGGTAGAGTCTTGTGTAGTAATAGTTTGGTTAGCCATCTTGTTCCAATCATGTTTCAACTTGTGTAAAAGTCGATAAGTTCATTTCTAATTTGGATTTTTTTAACTTGTGCCCTAGGGGCACAAGTTAAGCACACCAAAAAGTACAAAAAGTACTCAACGACTCACACGAAAGTTTTAAAAAAATGTACATTTGTGTGAATTCTTAAGTCCTTTTCCGTGAGTCACATAGTACTTTTGATGTACTTAACTTATGCCCCTCACAATTTAAAAAAACCATTCTAATTTATAGATTAAACCAGTGTTGCAAAAAAAGGTCTACAAGGCCGATTAATCGTCGATTAGGTGCTACAAGGCCACCGACCTTGCCGATTTATGTAACTGGGACAAATAAATAGGTCAACCGTGGTCAACGACGATCAACGGCGGTCAATGGTGGTCAACCTTGCCGGAAACCTATAAATGTTGCCGGAAGTACCCAAAACTCACTGTAAACTTATTTTGATCACTTATAGTAACTGTTTAAGTCTATTACAAGTATATAAAGGCTCCATTCACTTATCTTTTATAATACTTTCAAATTTGGGGGAATTACATATATATCCTTCCAAAGCCTCATAATTGTATATATATCCAACCAAAACTCATAATTGCATATATATCCTTCCAAAGTCTTAAAATTATCAAATATATCCAACAAAAAACTTATAATTGCATATATATCCTTCCAAAGCCTTAAAATTATCAAATATATCAAAATGGTTAATTTAAGTATATTTAATAGAAAACAATGTCTAATAATTATAATTGATATATAAAATGACAAGTATACCCTTATTCTTATTTATTATTATTTTTTTACAATTACAAAATATCATTTTATTGGTTTGAATTTTATTATGTCATTTGATCTATATATATATATATATATAGGAGTTTACATTTAGATGGAACAATGGATGGTGTTATTGATATTCTTATCAAGATTCGTCGATACCGAACACGGTTGAGTCGCCGAACATGGTTGCTCTTTCTTTTCTTAAAAATTAGTTAAAGGATATTTTGTAATTGTAAAAAAATAATAATAAGAATAAGGGTATAATCGTCATTTTATATATCAGTTATAATTATTAGACATTTTTTTTATTAAATATGTTTAAAATAATCATTTGGATATATTTGACAATTTTAAGGCTTTGAAAGGATATATATGCAACTATGAGTTTTGCTTGAATATATTTGACAATTTTAAGTCATTGAAAGGATATATATGTAATTATGAGTTTTGATCAGATATATATGCAATTATGAGACTTTGGATGGATATATATGCAATTTCCACTTTAAAGTTTGATGTTAAAATACAAATTGGACCCACATTATTTTTCTCATTTATTTCTCTCTTTCTTTAATTCATACATGTAAATATTGCTTTATGAACATTTATAAAATTTATCATGCAATGCTAAATGTTAAACTCCACCTAAGATAACAACTCATCATAAGCCTCATGTATTAACCATCATTCAAAATGCTCTCTTATAAAACTTAAGAGGATAACCATTTTTTAATTTTTATTTTATTTTATTATTTTCTTTTTAATATTAAATTTATCCTTACGTCACAAGGTATGAAAACTTAATGACTTTGTAATACGTGCAAGGGCGGAGCCACACATAGACTGGGAAGGGTGTTGGCTCCCATGCCTAAGCCTAGGGGTGTCAAAAAACCTGACCCGATCCGAACCCGACCCGGACACGAACCCGACTAAGCCTATTCGGGTCAGGTTACTCGGGTCAAAAATTGAATTCGGGTTAATCGGGTCAACCTGAGTAACCCGAATACTAAATAGGGTCGGGTATCGGGTTGAAATTGTTTGGCTAACTCGGGTTTGGGTCGACCCGTTTGACCCGAGTAAGGATTTTTATTTTTTAATAGATTATTTTATAGATTATCCATATAAATTAGAACAAATATGCAAATTTATGACTATTTTACTCGTATTCGGGTTGACCCGAACCCGAGTTGACCCCACCCGAGTTAACCCGACCCGAATTGGCCCGAACCCGACTAACCCGAGTTCAATTAGGGTCGGGTTCGGGTATATTATTTTTAGCCTTGACCAGACTTTGACCCGACCCGAATTGATCCAAACCCGACCAACCCGACCCGACTGACACCCCTACCTAAGCCCATTAGTGGATTTCATGCGAAAAAAANTTTTTAATAGATTATTTTATAGATTATCCATATAAATTAGAACAAATATGCAAATTTATGACTATTTTACTCGTATTCGGGTTGACCCGACCCGAGTTAACCCGACCCGAATTGGCCCGAACCCGACTAACCCGAGTTCAATTAGGGTCGGGTTCGGGTATATTATTTTTAGCCTTGACCAGACTTTGACCCGACCCGAATTGATCCAAACCCGACCAACCCGACCCGACTGACACCCCTACCTAAGCCCATTAGTGGATTTCATGCGAAAAAAAACAAAATAAATAAATAAAATAAAAAATAAAAAATAAAAATTACTTTGGCCCTCTCGCAACTTAAAGCCCAGCTTACTCAAATTCAATATTTAATAAATACTAACAAAAGTCGGCTCTCTCCCATAAATTTGTTTTTCCATAAAAAATTTAGTTTCAACCCTCTCACGAAAAACTTTTTAGCTCCGCCACCAAACACGTGCCTCAAACCTTTTAATTAAATTCAATATAAAGATTTTTGTAACTTTTTTAAGTATAAAAGTATAGGGAATGGACTGGTAAATAAGTGGTCCTCGGGGTCACGACATAACCACAAAGAAGTAATTCTATAGATATACAGATAACCAAAGATTTACACATGACTACTTGTAGATATAACATTAACTGAAATATACTTATGAATCGCAAAAAAAATGTGATCTTTAGAATTACTTGTAACATATCAAGGATACAAGGAACCAACCTTGATAGGATGAATAAAGAGGATTACTAATATACGTTTTATTTTATGTAANAAAAAAAAAAACAAGGAACCATGACAAATGGTTGTGAGAAATCAGTAACTAGTAGAACTAGGGAATCTGAAACATCTAGCAGCAGTGATCCTACAAAGCTTGGTATTACAATTTAACCATCTCCTTCAAAAGGACACGAGCATTATCACTGTCGACCACCTTATCCAATTTTAAATAGGTTAATTTAGGTATCGTCTGATGTGACTGCATTGGTTAAAAGAGATGACCTCCTCCTGATAGACCTGAATCCATGCCTAGTGGCATTGGTCTATAGAGCAAGATTCTTAATTTAGCGCCAATCTGTCACATATAGATTGATATGCAGCACTGCAGACCTTGAATTTCTCCTCAGCGACAGCCTATTCATGTACACCATCGTATTAGTATTGTTTAAACCAACTCATGTAGATGATACACATACACATGTAAAAGGGGTAATGCCATGTATATTATCTGTGAAGCAATCGTCACCATTAGATGTGCCAAGATGGGCAGGCTGGTTAATGCGTTAACAGGGTCATTTTTGGTACGAGTCAAACTGGTCAACCAGACATTCTTTCCATTTTTTAAAGTTAATACATTAACCATAATTACAAAGCACAATACTATTACAATAATAACATAAATCTTTGAATGGAAATTAAGACTTTGAACAAATTTCAACCCATTTGACAGGTTCCCCTTTAAGGTAAATTCTATGATTTGACCTGTTTGACATCAAACACAGCCTAAATTACTCAGCCATGATAAGTAAATGGGTCGAGAATGCCTATCTCTAGTCACACGCAAGCAACACCGTACAAACTTTGTGCGCAACAGACTCAATATGATCTTAAACTCGCTAAAATTTGGGTTCATATACCATTGGCGCTAAGCCAGTTGGTAGTGTTTTCATGAGATTTTCTTCATAAATCAACTATTATAGCAAATATGAATTAACAAACAAATAGGGTAAACAAATAAATAAAATTTCATATTTACAGAGTAATGGGTTGACAAAAGCCTAAAGATATTTCCTTTTACGATTATAAATAGAATGCAATGTACCTTGGAAGAACCCTCATGACGATCTGGATGCCATTTCAGCGCACAAGCTCGGTATCTGGAGAACATAGTATGAGACTAAAAATCAGTAGTAACCAAAGAGTAGACCATCATTTGATCATTTTATTGGGTGAGCATAATAAGAAGAGCAGGTGAGTAGGGTAATGGGTCAAAACAGGTTTCTGTGTCAATACGAGTAAATACCAAGTATGGTATCCTGCATCTCAAAATACTTTTTGTCCAAAATTCAGTTTCTCTATAACACTTGGTGTGCCAAATGCTCAGATATAGTCACAAAAACATATTATTTCAATAACAATATAAGAGGTTGCATGCAGTAAACATACACTCTGGGCAGCTTTTGAAATGTTTCCCGTCAACTACAATTTTTTATTTTACTTTACAATGTTTGAACCTTTAGATATAAAACAAAAGTCAAATGGACCCATTAATAAGCACATGTGTCAAAATAGTTTGTACCAAATTAATCCAGAAAACACAAAATTGTTCACAACATATTCTATTTTGGTCTTTAAACTTTAAAGGCATTATTGACTTATTGTAGTCTGATGATAATAAATCTTTGTAGTACCATTATAGCAAAATTAAAGGAGCTAAAAAAACTTACGCGTTCTTAACATCTTCAAGACTTAAAGGACCAGAACCACTTAAACCAAGGGTCATCCTGTCTTTTCTTAAATCAGTTCCCACTCTGTCTGACTCGGATGACGATTCATCTTCATCATCATCATCACTATCTTCGAACCGTTGTCTCCAATTCCATGAAGTTCGCTGATTACTATAATAGCCAGACGAGCTCCTTGGTGGTTCATTATTTATAAAAGACCAAAAGTAGAACCCATTTCCACCAAAAGCAGAACGGAAAATTGTCTCAACTTCTTCACCATCTTCATAGAACTGGAATCCTTCTGAAGGATCATGTCATACCAATTTTTAAATTGTTCATTAAGCTTCATAAACCAAAGATATACTTGTTATATAAATGGGCACTTACTTTTGCGGGCCCTAGCCTGGGCCCCTCTACTATTGGCTCGAGTCCCACCAAATCCTCCAGGACCACCACCATGACTTCTAAACCAAGAGCTTCTATGACTTGAAGACGGGTCAAATTCACCATCATCATGCCAGCCCTAAATATACAGAAAGACATACGCCAGAAGGTCAACAGACTTTGTAACTAAAAAACAGATGTTGACAACATGCATGGAACATCATCAACAACAGGCNTCCATTTTTCTCTACATTTCATGAATAACTAATATGATTACAAATACTATATATGAAAATAATGAAACGATTTCTCCAGGAAAAAGAAAATAGATGGTTGTAAGCACTCGAGTACGTTTTTGGGCAACTTTTCAGCTAAAGGTTTTTTAATTTCCACTGGATTCGTAGGCAACAAAAACTGACCTGTGTTAAATACATGGCTTAAAATTTCCCCCGCTAACACCTTAGAATATATTATGCTATTCATGTTCTATAAATGTCCAAATTTACTAAACACTGGGTCACTGGTATTCATATGTGTGACTGTGAACTTTACCTGGAATAGGTTTTCAGCAAAAGCATTAGCATTCCTCAGCATTTCTTGTTTAGCATAAAACTTTCTTTGTCTTCTTCCATTGAAGTTGGGTCTCTGCATATATTAAGAGGCACAATTATGGTTTCATCATTGATAGAAAGGGATGCACATGCTTTGGGTCGAAGTCGATTGGTGACAAGGTTTATGAATAGCCAAAGTAATATTCTAGTGTAGGGCATTCACATTATATTCCAAGAGCATCAATCTTAGAAGGTTAGTTGACATATCGAGATCAGTGAGGATGTTAGTCATAGGATGAAAACAAAATGATTGACACCACGATAAGCATTGGGGGCCTTCTGATATTAAAACGTCCACCAGAAGCTGAAAGGTGACTTCTATGGGACAATACTAATACTTTCAAAGGTGACTATGTATGTTGTCCTTTGAGGCTTGCATTTACTCCACGGTTTTATGATACATCTTATCTTAAGAAATTAAGACCCGTTGGAATCCCTAGAAAAACTCAAAATTGAGAAAAGACGTACTTGGCGTAATGGAAGCTTTTGCAAGAATTATTAAAGATGGGAAAGAAGAGCAAGTATCAAGTTTGCAAACATTTAAGAAGGCGCTGGCATAAGCTAAAATGCAGTTGCAACTCAGGAAGCTATTCATGGGTGGTCAAGCTATGGTTCAGAACTTCCAAGACTAACAGAAGCTCTAAGACTAACAAATGTAGTAAAAAAAAGGTACTTTCACAGCCTATCAACGAAGCTTGGAGAAAATAGAGCTTGTTAGTTGCTACATTCACAATGTGAAAAGGGCTCGTTTAAATAGGTTGACAAGTATTTCTACCTTGAAATATCGCCTCACAATTTATATTCTGAGAGGTGCAAAGAAGAATCGCATAAAAAGTGGGACATGAATACAATTCCAAAGCTCAAGTACAACACTAGAAGTTATGGATGAATATGGTAATAATGGAAAAGGAAAAAATAAAAAATAAAGGCTACTAAATAGAGTATTTCTTATAAGTTATGTTCTTTTTGACTTACGTATTTGTTTGTTGGTTATGATAATTAGTTAAGTAAGACTATATTTGGACGTTTGGATTTTAACACAATGTAGCAATTTAATTTATAATTATCGGGTACACCATACACATTAGATGGTACATCGTGACTGAGGGATCCGAAATGAGCCTAACGACTAATTTATCAAACAAAAGAATGTTCACAGAAAAAAATACAAAACTGAGACAATTAGCTAAATTTGACAAATGACTACTGGAATCAAAGAATAAAGGACTGTGTACAAGATTCTTACCCGTGAACTCTTGTAAAAGCTTCCAGCCTGCATAGATTGAAGAGAAAGAAAACGGTGAAAATCAGACAATAACAAGCCGCCTAATGCAATATATATTCAAGTCAATATTACTTGATGCCCTTCAAGTTCTATGTGGTTTTGCAAACTTACTGTTATTTTACCAGTATCCTAAAAACTAATAACTTTACTAAAAAAACTATGCATTTGATCAATTTATTTTAACTAGAAATAATACAACTAGCAACCCGTTTCTCTATATGCACCCAAAAATTACCGATTAGATGCAAATCAATGCAACTAGTTCACATTCGTCAGGCTAATCTCGTAGAATACATGTACTTATCTTGGCATCTCAATTGGTCTTTGTGCAGTTTAATATACCTAACCAAATCATTAAACTTAGGGACATGTTCTTCATTTTTTAGAATTGTACAATAATCAACGTGAAACATATGAGAAAGCACCTTCCTATATTTATGGCATCAGTTCTACCAACTCCGATCACTGAATTTACGCGACAATAGCTCAACAACCAATATGGAGCACTTGTACAAACATGTTGCTAAGATATGATAATATCCATTTTATAGATGATTCGCTTCATTTTCGCTAGCAAATGAACGCTAATGACCATTTTGGAAGATTGCTTAAAACTTCTATTTTTCTTTCTAGGGCAAATCACTTAAAAATGTAGTTAACTTAACACTTTTTATGGTTGTGTGTAGCTATCTTTATTTTTTCTTATCGTATGTATTGAACTTTCAAATTTCGATCATTGTGTGTATTTTGTGACCATTTTACCCTTGCTTTTTTCAAATTTCGAAGGGTAAAATAGTCATTTTACATGGCAGAATAGTCACAAAATACACACAATGATCGAAATTTAAAAGTTCAGTACACACAATAAAAGAAAAAAAAGATGGCTACACACAACCATAAAAAGTGTCAAGTTAACTACATTTTTAAGTGATTTGCCCTTCTTTCTATTACTAAACAATTGCTTTTTAAGACTGCTTCTCTACTTATTGCCTCAAAACAGCTTATTTCGCTCATCAACAACTATCACCTTCCAAACTGCTTATCTTTTGTATCAAAATGCAATAACCAAATACGCCATTTAAATAAGCAATCCCAAACACCCCTATAATTTCCTACGCGAATAACCATCCAAACTGCTTATTCCTCATACATCAAAATACAAGAACCAAATACGCCATTCTTATTCAGGCTTAAAAAGATACAATTTTTTTGCTATTTCTCAAATAAAAGTAACTTCTTTCCAAGCAATTAACAGATATAAATTCAAGCAAAAAAAAAAAAAAAAAAGAAGAAGAAGCTTACAGTTTCCCAATTATTACGTCGTCTACGGTCAAGAACAGGAGTTGAATGAAATAAAGCTATTGCTTGATAAAACTGTGGGTTGTTTAGGGCTAATTTTGTAGCCCTATTCATTTCTTGAAATTAATAGAAAAAACACAGGAAAAATGTTGTAAGAATGTGAAATAGGTTTTGGAAAAAAGGAATTAATTTAATTTTATGGAGGTTGATTAATTTTTAACCATTTGGGATGGATGGATGGTTTATGCAGACATATTATTGTTTCAATGTCAAGCAAGTTTTTAGGGTGGTGGCTATGGCTACTATCGGGTTTTGATAATTTCACCTACTTGTGTCAAAAATAATCAAACTATAGCTATTTGGCTTCGGTCGTATTGCGTTTGAGCGCAGTCGTATTGCGTTTGAGCTCGGGTTAGCTATCGCCGAGCTCGGATGCTTAAGCCCTTTCGCTATTAACCTGTTTACGAACATGACTTTTTCTTTTTCTTTTTTTGAAAAGCAATATATTAATTAAGTGAAAACCGCAACAGAAAAAGACATCCACCTATCAACAAGATGATTAAATGTAATGGACCCAAGAGAAACAATTACAAAAGCTTGAAAACTAAAAGAAAAGAAAGAATGTGAAATGATGTAAGAATGTGAAATAGGTTTTGGAAAAAAAGGAAGTTTTTAGGGTGGTGGCAAACTGACAATGGGCATTGGTATTGGATTTGGGTACCCGTTTGGTTTCTTGTGTCAAAAAGAATCTAACTATAGTATATTAGTATGACCAGTAGCTATTCGGCTTGGTCGTATTAGGTTTGAGCTCGGGTTAGCTATCGCCGAGCTCGGATGTTTAAGCCATTTCATTCTTAACCTGTTTACGGCTTTACACATAACACGTACATGACGTGTTTAACTTATTTATTTAAACATGAAATCGGGTTTTTTTAGGGGGGTTACATACTTTCGCAATTGTTGGATATAACCTGTTTAACCCATTTTAAATTTAGCATTTTTCTATTTGTAAAAAGTTAAAATGGGTTGACGGGTCAACTCATCTAACCTACCATTAACGAGAACACGACCCCACCTAAACTTTTCTTAGACTCAACTCAACAAAGTTTATTTTCGTATCATCTTTATACTTTAGCTCTGTGTAGGATTAGGATGCAACCCGAATAAGCTGGACATGACCTGTGGAATTCATTTATACATTAAGCGGGTTAGAAACAAGTCGGTATGGTGGAGTGTAAGTGGGTTGTAAACGGGTGGATGCGTTGAATTTGTTGTTTTAAATTTAAATTCTTAATATTAACTTAACGTTAAGTCAATTAGAACCATTTTAATCATTTATTAAAAATGTTAAGCAACATGAGTCATGACACATTTCAAGCAAAACCTTTTGGATCTCATAAATAACACATTTATTTTGATGTCATTATCTGTGTGTCGTGATCCAAATTATCGCCCATAGTACAACCTTATTACATAAAACTATGAAGAAACATGTGTTTTGTTATAAGAAACATGTGTTGGTAATAAGATACAACGTATCTCATATGGAATATTTTGCAAGTTGGAAGATATGAGTATCTTATCTCATGCACAAGTTGGTAGCAAGTTGCAATGCAAGTGACAAGAAGAAATGCCTATAAAAGGCAAAGGCCATGGCATTGTCTGTCATCCCATTCCAAAGAAACACATAGTATTCTTGGTCTATTCTTTCTCCTAGTACTATTGAGTTAACATATAGAGAGTTTGTAATATTTCCTAATTACAAAAGATTACTCTAATCTTTGTAATTAGAGAGAAGGTGTAACTCCTAGTTTTCATCATAGTGAAACGTATCTTTCCTTGCCCGTGGTTTTTACCCTATTGGGGTTTTCCACGTTATANGCTTCTTCTTCTTCAAGTTTATAACTAACTAACCGCTACCGAAAGTGAAAGAAAGACGAAGACGGAAAATATGACGTGGAAGGAATTGAGAGCGGACGGAGAAGAAAGTTTGTTTTGTTTTGTTTTGTTTGGGGAGAGTGGCCGGGAAGATGAATTATATATATGGTTTTAAAAAGGTTGCTTTACTTGCTTTCAGGTCCCTCATTTATTACATGAATGACTTATTCAGTCCTTTTACTTTTGGAGACTTGTCTCTAATTTTCATTTACTACTTGTGTTAAGCAAGTCAATTTTTATTCTTCCCGCGTCTTCTTTTTGTAGCTGTGATTTCTTTTTTTGAGTAAATTACACACTTAGTCCCTGTGGTATGGCCAGATTTAATCTATTACTTATAATGTATTTATTTATTTTTAGCAATAACAAACACTAGCGTTATGTTCTTACGTTTCATTTAGAAGTGGAAGTGGAAGTGAAAGCAAATGAAAGAAGAAAAAAAATAATTATGTTTTGAAGATTTTTAGGAGAAGGAGGAAAAGCAAATGGAGGTAAACAATGGGTCTTTCGGTCGCATTTTTCCAGCCCAAAAGTGAAATTACCGAGCTGTCCTATTAATGTGTATGTACAGGAACATGTTATGAGGTTAAAATAGTAAAAGTGACAGATTCTTTCTTTCTTTCCCTTTCTGTTTTGTCCAACTTGAGACCAAGTATACGTATCCTAACATGTTTTCCTTTTCTTTCATTTTCTTTACTTCTCTTTTGAATACTTTATTTTTCTCTATATTAAAAAGTTAAGAAGAAATAGTGTGCTAAAAACACATTAGAATGGATCTTAAATAAAGATGGTATAGCTTTGCCTAATTTCAAAATAAATAAATAAATAAATAAATAAATAAATAAATAAATAAAAATAAATAATAATAATAAAAATAAAATAAAATAATTTACAAAGATGGTACAATTGGCCAAGTTGATGAAACACCGCCTATTTGAGTTCTCTAACATTGTGTGAAGCCTTCCATGGTACGTTTGAATATATAAGACAAAAAAAAAAAAGTTCACACACGTGTACCCTCACTTGTACCTCGGATCATAAAAGGATTTGGTATGCAAATCTTTAGTCAAAAATCAACTAGTTAAGTTGTAACATATTTCACGTTTAGTCCCAAACATAACCAGAGATAAAAATCTGTAAACACACAAAAAATCGTAAAAAATTATAGTAAAACATAAGTCACATTTCAATTATTTTGTTCTAAATTTATTCTTTTAATATAACTTTGGGGCAGGGCCGGCTTTGAAGGTGTGCAAGGTGAGCGACCGCTCAGGGCCTCAAAATTTTTAGGGGCCCCAAAATTTGTCTTGTTAATAATTATATGTGTGTGTACACATATTTTTTACGAAGAAAAAGATATTTAGAAGAGAAAATATCTTAAACGAGTAATATGTTAGAACGTTTATATAATTAATTGCATTATATCTTATAAATGGTAACACTTTATTTATAACATTTTTCTCGAAAGGCCTCATTATATAACTTCGCACAGGGCCTTCAAAAATTTTATCAAATCATGGGACGGCCCTGCTTTGGGGACTAAAGATGTAATATATACATGATTGTAATGATCAACCACGGCCATATCAAACAACCATCTTCGTTTATCCCAGTTTCTTATCTCGATAATTGTCAGATTTCTGACTGTTTTGGGCACATTTTCAGATGGTTTGTACTTTTTANTTCGCACAGGGCCTTCAAAAATTTTATCAAATCATGGGACGGCCCTGCTTTGGGGACTAAAGATGTAATATATACATGATTGTAATGATCAACCACGGCCATATCAAACAACCATCTTCGTTTATCCCAGTTTCTTATCTCGATAATTGTCAGATTTCTGACTGTTTTGGGCACATTTTCAGATGGTTTGTACTTTTTAAACCCACTTAACTCATTTCATTATACCTATTCTTCTTTTACCAAATTTACTAAAAACTAAAATTCATCCAAATACCAAAAATGGCTCCAAAAAGAGTACGTGCATGCAATATACTAAACGAACTACCCACTGCTTCAAACTCATCTCGTTTGAAGGAAAAAATGATCATTCGCATACAAAGGGATATTGATCATCAATGGACACTATTGTTGTTTCAATGTCAAGCAAGTTTTTAGGGTGGTGGCTATGGGTACTATTGGTATTGGATTTTGGTTAATACTTAATAATATGACCCATTTGGTTACTTGTGCCAAATAGAATCAAACTATAGTATGATTGGTAGCTATTAGGCTCGGTCGTATTGGGTTTGAGCTCGGGTTAGCTATCGCCGAGCTCGGATGTTTCAACCATTTCGCTATGTTAACCTGTTTATGAACATTTTTTTTTTGAAAGGCAATATATTCATTAAGCTAAAACCGCAACCAAAATACAAATAAAAGGTATCCACTTATCAACAAGATAATTAAATGTAGTGGACAATTACAAAAGCTGAAAACTAAAAGAAAAAAATTAAAATCCATTTCAAACCATACGGTTGTGTTTAGGAGAGGTCTTATCGGGGTTTACAATACCAAAAATGGAATCGGACAGTCATTCGAAAATGAGAAAAGAAAATAAGGGTGGAGCTTTTAAAATAAGTTGGCTTATATAATAAGTTTTGTTTTGCGCGAGGCTTATGGAGTTTTTTCAAACTATAAGCCTAGCCAAATAAAAGAGGCTAAAAATTTTAATAATAAGCTCAAGCTTAAGCTAATTTGCCAAACTAATTTATTTCAGTTTCGGCTTATTAGCCCTAGCCCCAGCTCTAGCCCAAGTCCCAACCCCAACCCATTTCGCCAAAGATACACGTATTTGGATATGCCCACACTCTCAAGACAGTCGCGACCCTCTATCTCACTCTAGGAACATAGTAACCACAATGAAGGAATATGCAACCAGAACAGTAATTACCAAAGATGTAGACCCACAAAACAAAATCTTAAAAATGCAAATAACAGCTGAGCACACTTGAGAAGGAATATGCAGACTAGGTACAGTAAGGACAAAAATTGCAGCCGACAAATCAAAGCCTTAAAATTGTAGACCTGCACACGAACATGACTTGTTTAACTTATTTATTTAAACATGAAATCGGGTTTTACGGGTTAGATACTTTCGCGTATAACCTGTTTAACCCATTTCAAATTTAACATTTTTCTAATTGTTTTGAAAAGTTAAAATGGGTTGACGGGTCAACTCATCTAACCCACCATTAACCAGAACTAGACCCCTCCCAAACCTTTTTGGACTCAACCCTACAAACTTTATTTTTGTATCATCTTTATTCTTTAGGTCGTGTAGGATTAGGAATGCAACCCGAATAAGCTGGAAATGACCTGTGGAATTCATGTATACATTAAGCAGGTTGGAAACAAGTCGGTATGGTGGAGTGTAAGTGGGTTGTAAACGGGTGGATGTGTTGAATTTGTTGTTTTAAATTTAAATTCTTAATATTAACTTTAACGTTAAGTCAATTAGAACCATTTTAATCGTTTATTAAAAATATTAATATTAAGCAACATGAGTCATGACACATTTCAAGCAAAACCTTTTGGATCTCATAAATAACACATTTATTTTGATGTCATTATCTGTGTGTCGTGATCCAAATTATCGTCCATAGTACAATCTTATTACATAAAACTATAAAGTAACATGTGTTTTGCTATAAGAAACATGAACTTCAGTCCTCAGGCTCTCTCCGAGGCTTCAACGTCTCGTGACTCGTTTCATAGGGAGCCTGATTAACTACCAAAGTGGCTGACTAACCAGTTTTGTTCGATTTATAGTGTTAACCACCTCGTTTGGTTAAAAATAAATCAAAACAAGCTTGCTGTTTCAACCAAGATAACCAAGCCAAACAATGAACATCCATAATTGGTTCATGTACCATGGATCAACTGCTCTAACAACATCTGTTCTCGTTTGGTTATTTGCAAGTATTGACAGACACATACATTTTTAAAACCAGTCATTTGTTTTAGCATTCATAAATATTTATTCGTGTTTCTTTAATTTACCTAATAGAATGGTTCGTATCTTTTCTGTTTTATCTACTCCAGTCAATAGGATTATCTCTCGTATGTGTATTGTTTCATAAGTATACCAGTTATATCATTATTATCCCGATCTAATAGAACAAACTAATATAAATAGTTAAAAAAGGGAATAACACAGTTTCATAAATAAGGTAGTAACTTCAACTGTGGTTGATAATTATTTGTATAAAACTGTATAAATATGATGAACTACGGAGATGATTTAACATAATCAAGTTATACGGAGATGATTTAACATAACCATGTTTTGCTGAACTAAGTTAATAAGTGAACTAAATGACAAAGTACCAGCCTCACATTCTGACAAATAACAAATTCGAAAACTATCCTTTTAGTAAGAAAATCAATCGATGATGAAACATAAAAACTCCCTTCTAATTGTAATTTTACCAGTTAGACATTCCTACTAGTCAATATCCACTAGCACCTAACGTATTTTTGCATATTACCAAGACCCTTGTAGTTCTCTACAGTTAGTCCCCANGTTCATACAGATGATAACGTGGCAGATTATCTGACAAAAGCAATCAACAATGACAAGTTATATGGTGCCGATCCTCATGCGGCCTAGCCGAAACGTAAGCAACATGAAAGTGCAAGGAAGGATAACGGCGTGAAGATTGATTGAGTTTCAATCTAATCTTCAAGTGGGAGATTGTTGGTAATAAGATACAACGTATCTCATATGGAATATTTTGCAAGTTGGAAGATATGAGTATCTTATCTCATGCACAAGTTGGTAGCAAGTTGCAATGCAAGTGACAAGAAGAAATGCCTATAAAAGGCAAAGGCGCACAAGTTGGTAGCAAGTTGCAATGCAAGTGACAAGAAGAAATGCCTATAAAAGGCAAAGGCCATGGCATTGTCTGTCATCCCATTCCAAAGAAACACATAGTATTCTTGGTCTATTCTTTCTCCTAGTACTATTGAGTTAACATATAGAGAGTTTGTAATATTTCCTAATTACAAAAGATTACTCTAATCTTTGTAATTAGAGAGAAGGTGTAACTCCTAGTTTTCATCATAGTGAAACGTATCTTTCCTTGCCCGTGGTTTTTACCCTATTGGGGTTTTCCACGTTATATCCGTGTATCATCTTTTATTATATTTCTTATTTTAGTTGCGGGTTTGCTTCAGTCCGGTGTCACTTTTCTCAACAACATGAACTTCAGTCCTCAGGCTCTCTCCCAGGCTTCAACGTCTCGTGACTCGTTCCATAGGGAGCCTGGTTAACTACCAAAGTGGTTGACTAACCAGTTTTGTTCGATTTATAGTGTTAACCACCTCGTTTCATTAAAAATAAATCAAAACAAGCTTGCTGATTTCAACCTTTGACAGATATGGTGGACCCAAGATAACCAAGCCAAACAATGAACATCCATAATGGGTTCATGTACCTTGGATCAACTGCTCTAACAACATCTGTTCCGTTTGGTTATTTGCAAGTAATGACAGACACATACTGTACATTTTTAAAACCAGTAATTTGTTTTAGCATTCATAAATATTTATTCGTGTTTCTCTAATTTACCTAATAGAATGGTTCGTATCTTTTCTGTTTTATCTACTCCAGTAAAAGGATTATCTCTCGTATGTGTATTGTTTCATAAGTATACCAGTTATATCATTATTATCCCGATCTAATAGAACAAACTAATATAAATAGTTAAAAAAGGGAATAACACAGTTTCATAAATAAGGTAGTAACTTCAACTGTGGTTGATAATTATTTGTATAAAACTGTATAAATATGATGAACTACGGAGATGATTTAACATAATCAAGTTATACGGAGATGATTTAACATAACCATGTTTTGCTGAACTACGTTAATAAGTGAATTAAATGACAAAGTACCAGCCTCACATTCTGACAAATAACAAATTCGAAAACTATCCTTTTAGTAAGAAAATCAATGGATGATGAAACATAAAAACTCCCTTCTAATTGTAATTTTACCAGTTAGACATTCCTACTAGTCAATATCCACTAGCACCTAACGTATTTTTGCATATTACCAAGACCCTTGTAGTTCTCTACAGTTAGTCCCCAATATCTTTAAAAACTTATCACGCAGACCCCTTAGATGCCTTAAAGTGTCTACCAAAAAAAGGTATGCCAGTGATAGTGATTTTCCTTCTTCCCTACTTGAATATTATCAACTGTTGTCGATAATTATTTGTATAAATTGAATAACTATGATGTGACTGATATTATTAGGAGAATGCAAGCATGTGACAAGTAAAATTTCTTATTCAAACATTCAGACAAAAAAATGTAGAATCGGTTAAACCATTTGTTTCAGCTAAAATCACGACAGTTAGAAAATGAAAAAAATTCTCTACCAATTCAAAACTCATTACTTCCAGTGTTTTGTCATTCAAGACTCCTCTTCAATTGATTGTGGTGCATTCTCTTCAACACCTTGCGAGCTATCTGATGGCACAGTTGGTACATTCTCTTCAACACCTTGCAAGCTGCTAAAATCTGATGGCACAGTCGAGCTACTGAACCCACGAATCGATACCTCATTGACAATTGTATTTACTTGTTGGTCGATAAAAACAACTACTACCGTGATATCATCATGAACCATACGCCTATACCCTTTCCCCATCCTCTTCACTGCATCATACTTCCTTTTCCTTTTCCGAGCAGCTTCAATCATGGCTGATTTAGCAAGTCTTCTCGCAATTCCCTATTATTTAAACACAAGACATATGAAAACATTGTTAGAGGTGTAAACAGATGGCAAATAGGTCGAAAGTCAGTGAAAGTGGTACTTCTATAAAAAGCATACAGCCAACTAAATTGCTCTATTGAGAAGATTAGATGATTACTGCAATTATATATTTTAAAATCAAACTTATTACAGAAAGTTAATAGAAAAACAATTGGACATGGTCAACCAAACCCGACTAGTGCATAAACAAAATTCCGTTTCGACCCACATACATTTGACCCATTATCGGACACCCATAAAACATGTCTCACACTCCAATTACCTGATTCAAACCAAATCAGACCAAACCATACAAAACCTGTTAACTTGTAAGGTTTGGTTGTTTCAGTCTATTTTCAGTGTTTACTGACCACTCAGGATTACAACATCAGTGTTAAACAATTGAATTTTGAAACAAAGAGAACAAACTTACTTCTCTCGGGTTCTTGTGAACCATCTTGACTACTTTCGAATTCGACATGTGTTCCCATAACCCATCCGATGCAAACACAATAAACTTGTCATCAGGTTTCAACTGTCTGGTGTAGATAGACGGGCTATCTCTTATAACAGGTCGCTGGATAGGAGTAGGAAGGTGGAACCGTTGGTGTGTTGGGTCAAGAGCAAATTCTGGCTTCTTCAAGTATGCGTCTCCTATGGCTCTCGAAATCTGAAAACACCCGCAATACATTGAACATCTAACCTCTAGGATAGAAATGCACAATTTGTTTCATATTAAAGTGAGTCAACCTGGTCCAATCGAATGCATCAGGTTGGACCAGCCAGTCAACACATGTTTGCCCATTCTTTGAAAGTATTAATTTGAGACTGCTAACTGAGATAATGATCTAACTTCCTATTAATAAATCGCTTTAGGAGGTTTGCAATATTTATAAACACCATGAGTAACTTTAGACCAGTCAACCCAATCGACCATTTTCACTTTTAGCTAGGTTTCCAAAAATTCCCCACTTAACCCGTTGGAAATAAAATATGACCAAAATATAGGAATTTATAGTTCAATGGGGTGAGATTTTCGCCTCTATTACTATGTATACTAAAGGATCAAACACCAAAACCTGAATAATGCCTTTGACACGCCACACGCCTTCTTTTTTTACCACAATTTCCGGGTCATCTGGATGATCTGACTTGAGCTCCTGTCTAACTTTCTGTACACAAGCATTATGATCCTCAGTGATTTGCTCAGCTACAATTTTCGTCTGTCGGCGCTTCTTTACACGCCCTAAAACAGCTCTAGAATCGCCCATGTTAGCAATACACAATGTGCCTTCCGATATGAATCCAGCAAGACAACAAGAGCCAACTGCAGCTATCGTCGGCTTCACACCAAAATTGCTGCTCACCAGCTGGAGAAATCCCTCTTCGGTAGCAGAAACAGCATTTTCTAAGGACACCAGTCCTTCTTCTTTTACAAAACCTATTAAACAACAAATAATTCAAACCAAAATCAACAAATAGTACTAATAATATTACTTTTTGCTCCAAATGTTATAAAATTCTCGACATCTGTCAGTAACTTCAAGGATTAATAATTACTAAACTTTCATCATTGTGGCGATTAAACCCCTACAGTTCTTTCTCACTGGTTCGTTCCCTAGACCTTTTTTTTGTCCCAAAACTCTTACTGTACTCACAGAAAAAGTGCACCAAATAACCAAAAAAGTGAAGGGAGTAAATCTTGAGAATAGAAGGTTAATGGTTAAACTGCCAAATAGGTAAAAAGAATCAGTGGAATTACCATTATTAACCGTAACTTTTACAATAAACAGCAATGACATTAACATGCACTTCTCCTGTGAAGAAAGAGTACCATATATGCCAATTGATTCAAACGTGAAAACAAGTTAACTAAATCAGTCTAACAATATGATGCCGAATCATAGTGCAATTCATCAGACAAGCGATACCCAAAACACATAGACTCCCAAATCAATATTTATGTGAAAGTGAAGAGAAGACTTATGAGATGCGTAAACAAATGATCACACACGTACTGTGAAGCTTCTGGACCAGCATGACCATCATAAACGCCAACAAAGGTAGCGTTTTGACCAATCTCCACCTGGCTGCAATCTTCCAAAATTAGATTGGCTTGTACAACGGCAAACGAGAATTCACCCAGTGCATGTTTTTCTAAATCCGTACTCCATAAAAGATCATCATGATCATCAGTACTAGAACCTTCACCCTTGTTGGTACGAGCAAATATTCTTGATTTGAACTTTTCCAGAAAAGATTGGGCAAATGACAAAAAAATGCATTGAACTTGACACCTTTTGTGATTGTGTGTAGCAAATTATTTTTTTTCTTATTGTGTGTACTGAACTTTCAAATGTTGATCATTGTGTGTATTTTGTGACCATTTTATCCTTAATTTTTTCAAATTTCGAAGGGTAAAATGGTCATTTTACATGGCAAAATAGTCACAAAATACGCACAATGATCGAAATTTGAAAGTTCAGTACACACAATAAGAAAAAAAATAGTTGGCTACACATAATCATAAAAAGTGTCAAATTCTATGCATTTTTTTGTCATTTGCCCGAAAAGATTTCATCCTTCATTTACTTCTAAATCACCACCTTAATATATATTCAATTTAAGAAAAATAGATGAGTTCATAGCATTATACACGGAAATATAAGAAGCCTTAAAACAAATCAAGATACTATTAGAACACGTACTAACAAATTAACATTCAATACTAGATCCAATTTATATAAATTCTCAAATTTAATTTAAATTTATCAAATACTAGAACAAGTAACTTAATACATTCAAACTTTAACAAATGATAGCATGAAACGAAATACTTAAAAATCATTAAAACATAAACAGCAAGTAATCAATACATCCCTTACATTATCTCATCAATTAAAAATATTTAAATTATATATTCTTGATTAAACTAAACAATTACGCATGAAAATCCTAACAGAGCCACAATTTACAAAGAAAAAAAACAAATAATTAACATATCCAAATTACATTCATCACATAAATTATCAAATTTAATTAAATAACAAAGTAATCAGCATTATGATTTCTTGAGTAATTTAACTGACTTACAAAAGAATCCTTACAAACTATCAACATTTTATAATTCAAAAATATAATAATTTCTTGATAAAATTTATTATTTATGTCAAAAAAAATGTCAAAATTTACATAAAATTTATCAAATTAATACATTCAAACTACATTCAACTGATTATATCAAGAATATCATAATTTCTTGATAAAAATAAAAGTTATTACAACAAATTCACATTTAAAAATAAACACGTAACAACAAGTAATTAATCGATCACATCAATTCTTGATAAAATTAAACAGTAAAGAAACATATCAAATTTGTTATGTCCAGCCTCAAATTGGAAGTGTGAAATGGACAAGGTCTACTGCTCCAACAGTAGGCAATCTCTGCTCCAATGGTGGGCAATCTCAGTCAAGCATGATATTGGCATTAAATGATATAATCCTTTCACACACTGTAGGAAGACTAATACCATACAAATGTCTAAGTTTTTCACCTATAAATAGAGCTTCAATATTCAGGTTCCAGGCACCAAAAACAAGAGAGAAAATCAGTGAGATAAACACTTGAGAGTATTTGTAATAGGTTCGGTTTTTTGTAGTCGAGTGAGCTTGACTCCTCCTGTAATTCTGTTCTTGTTATGAATAGAAGAATTTTCCGATCCTAACAA
>LBNU01019543.1:71989-97634 GCA_014162995.1 Artemisia annua
TTTTTCCTGCCCAAAAGTGAAATTACCAAACTGTCCTACTAATTTGTATGTACAGGAACATGTTATGAGGTTAAAATAGTAAAAGTGACATATTCATTCTTTCTTTCCCTTTTAGTTTTGTCCAACTTGAGACCAAATATACAGAAGCTAACATGTTTTCCTTTTCTTTCATTTTCTTCATTTCTCTTTTCAATACTTTCCTTTTCTCTATATTAAAAAGTTAAGAAGAAACAGAGTGCTAAAAAGACATTAGCATGGATCTTAAATAAAGATGGTACAGCTTCAGCTAAGTTCAAAACAAAAATAAAATAAAATAAAATAAAGATGGTACAAGTGGCAAGTTGATGAAACGCCGCCTATTTGAGTTCTCCAACATTGTGTGAAGGCTTCCATGATACGTTTGAAGATATAAGACAAAAAAAAGTTAAAAAGTTCACCTACGTGTACCCTCATTTGTACCTCAGATCATAAAAGGATTTGGTATACAAACACTTTAGTAAAAATTCAACTAATTAAGTTGTAACAGATCTCACGTTTAGTCCCAAAACATAATAAGAAATAAAAATCTGTAAACACACAACAAATCGTAATATTTTTTGGCAACACATGAGTCACATTTCAATTTTTTGTTCTAAAGTTATTCTTTTAATATAACTTTGGGGACTAAAGATGTAATATATACAAGATTATAATGATCAACCATGGTCATATCAAACAACCATAACTGTTTATCTCAGTTTCTTATCTCGATAATTGTCAGATTTCTGACTGTTTTGGGTCCATTTTCATATGGTTTCTACTTTTTAAACCCACTTAACCCATTTCATTATACCTATTATTCTTTTACCAAATTTACTAAAAGCTAAAATTCATCCAAATACCAAAAATGGCTCCAAAAAGAGTACGTATATGCAATATACTAAACGAACTAGCCACTGATCCTTCGCATACAAAGGGATATTGACCATCTAGATGTGTCATGGGGAATGCTGAACCTTTGCCAAGAGTTGTTGAACGGTGCCAGGTAATGGGGTGAGATTTTCGCCTCTATTACTATGTATACTAAAGGATCAAACACCAAAACCTGAATAATGCCTTTGACACGCCACACGCCTTCTTTTTTTACCACAATTTCCGGGTCATCTGGATGATCTGACTTGAGCTCCTGTCTAACTTTCTGTACACAAGCATTATGATCCTCAGTGATTTGCTCAGGAACAATTTTCCTCTGTCGGCGCTTCTTTTCACGCCCTAAAACAGCTCTAGAATCGCCCATGTTAGCAATACACAATGTGCCTTCCGATATGAATCCAGCAAGACAACAAGAGCCAACTGTAGCTATCGTCGGCTTCACGCCAAAATTGCTGCTCACCAGCTGGAGAAATCCCTCTTCGGTAGCAGAAACAGCATTTTGTAAGACTTCTGAGGACATCAGTCCTTCTTCTTTCGCAAAACCTATTAAACAACAAACAATTCGAACCAAAATCAACAAATAGTACTAATAATATTACTTTTTGCTCCAAATATTATAAAATTCTCGACATCTGTCAGTAACTTCTAGGGCTGATAATGGTGAAACAACTAAACTTTTCATCATTGGGGCGATTAAACTGCCAAATACGTAAAAATATCAGTGGTTTTACCATTATTAACCGTAAGTTTTACAATAAACAGCAATGACATTAACATTCAAATTGATACAAACGTGAAAACAAGTTAACTAAATCAATCAAACACTATGATGCCGAATCATAGTGCAATTCATCAAATGTGAAAGTGAAGAGAAAAGGCTTACGAATGAGATGCGTAAACAAATGATCACACACGTAGTCTGAAGCTTCTGGACCACCATGACCATCATAAATGCCAACAAAGGTAGCGTTTTGACCAATCTCCACCTGGCTGGAATCTTCCAAAACTCTATTGGCTTGTACAACGGCAAACGAGAATTCGCCCCATGCATGTTTTTCTAAATCCGTACTCCATAAAAGATCATCATGATCGTCTGTACTAGAACCTTCACCCTTGTTGGTACGAGCAAATATTCTTGATTTGAACTTTTCCAGAAAAGATTTCATCCTTCATTTACTTCTAAATCACCACCTTAATATATATCCAATTTAAGAAAAAAAGATCAGTTGATAGCATTATACACGGAAATATAAGAAGCCTTAAAACAAATCAAGATACTATTAACAAATTCACATTCAATTTACAGTAAGTAATCACATTAATTCTCAAATATAACTTAAATTTATAAAATACTACAGTAGAATATATCATAAATTGTTGATTAAACTAAGCAGTTATACATTCAAACTCTACCAAATAAATAGCATGAAATGAAAATCGTAAAATCTTGATCAAACTTAACTGTACCTTTCAATTAAAAACATCCAAATTACATTATCTCTTCAATTAAAAATTACACTAATCAAAATCAATTCCCAAATAACTAAAATAACAAAAATTATACTACAACAACAACAACAACAACAACAAC
This sequence comes from Artemisia annua, assembly GCA_014162995.1. Classification (NCBI taxonomy): domain Eukaryota; kingdom Viridiplantae; phylum Streptophyta; class Magnoliopsida; order Asterales; family Asteraceae; genus Artemisia; species Artemisia annua. The sequence goes on from LBNU01019543.1 coordinate 74,493, forward strand.
AACAACAAAAAAAAAAAAAAAAAAAAAAAAAAAAAAAAAAAAAAAAAAAAAAAAAAAAAAAAAAAAAAAAAAAAAAAACTGACAAATTCACAATTTGCATGAAAACGTAAACAACAAGTAATCAATATATTCATTTTTCAAATCTAATTCAAGAAAAGAGAAATAATTCAAAAATATAGTAGTTTCTTGATAAAATTTAACATTTATGTCAAAATTTACATATAATTCAAAACAACAAGTAATCAATATATTCATTTTTAACTTGTTGGTTTTATAAAAACTGTATTAAAATGAAGACCATTACAATTTCTTGATAAAAATATAAATTATAACAAAAAACGCAACAAATTCACATTTCAAAATAAACAGTAAAGAAAACATATCAAATTCATCATTCATCACATCAACTCGAAAATACAACAACTTCTTGATGATTTTAAATAACATAACATGTAAAATAACACAACATAAAGTAAGTCGTACATCATTTCGAAAAGTAAACTTAAATAAATGAAATAATCAATCAAATATAACAAATTCTTGATTAAATTATGCAGAATTACATAAAATATATAAAAAAATACCAGTAAAATGAATAAAGAAAACATAAAGCGATCAATGCAGTTTGATATATAGAAAGAAAGAAGTGAAAAGAACTTACAGAGAGTAAATGTGAGAAGCAGTTGCTTCTTCTTCTTCAAGTTTATAACAGAATTCTATTCACCAGTAACTAACTAACCGCTACCGAAAGTGAAAGAAAGACGAAGACGGAAAATATGACGTGGAAGGAATTGAGAGCGGAGAAGAACGTTTGTTTTGTTTTGTTTGGGGAGAGTGGCCGGGAAGATGAATTATATACTTTCAAAAAGGCTGCTTTACTTGCTCAGAGGTCATTCGTTTATTACATCAATGACACATTCAGTCCTTTTACTTTTGGTTCACTTAACTACTCGTGTTAAGCAAGTGAATTTTTATTCTTCCCGCATTTTTTGAGTAAATTACACTCTTAGTCCCTGGGTATGGCCAGATTTCATACAACATCCAAACACGCAAAATCTTGCACTGTTAGTCCAATATATTGAATAAATTACGTGGGTGGTCCAATTTTGCTAACGTCGTTAGTTTTTCTCCTTATCTCGTTAAAAGAAGTGGTGGTAGAGGAAACATGTGAGCAAACGGTATAGAAATCATTTGATGAAGAGATAGATGATGAACATGAAACTGAAGTTTCTGAAAATGTCAATGGTAATGGAATTTTTTGAGGACCATGAACATAAAATAAAATTAGACGAAGATACATTAAGAGAAACATTAGAAGAAGAGGTAAGGGCTGAAAAAGAGTTGGAGGAAAGAATTAGGCAAGAACAAGAGTATGAGGAGTTGTTGTTGTTAGAATTTGAGGTTGTGGAATCTGATTAATTTGTAACTTATCTTTCAGTAGTAGTTGAAATATGTACACTTCACTTATAATGCATTTATGTTTAGCAATAACAAACACTAGCATTATGTTCTTAAGTTCATTTAGAAGTGGAAGTGAAAGCAAATGAAAGAAAACAAAAAAGCTTTATGTTCTCAAGATTTTTGGAAGAAGGAGGAAAAGCAAATGAAGGTAAATAGTGGGTCTTTCGGTCTCATTTTTTCCTGCCCAAAAGTGAAATTACCAAACTGTCCTACTAATTTGTATGTACAGGAACATGTTATGAGGTTAAAATAGTAAAAGTGACATATTCATTCTTTCTTTCCCTTTCAGTTTTGTCCAACTTGAGACCAAATATACAGAAGCTAACATGTTTTCCTCTTCTTTCATTTTCTTCATTTCTCTTTTCAATACTTTCCTTTTCTCTATATTAAAAAGTTAAGAAGAAACAGAGTGCTAAAAAGACATTAGAATGGATCTTAAATAAAGATGGTACAGCTTCAGCTAAGTTCAAAACAAAAATAAAATAAAATAAAGATGGTACAAGTGGCAAGTTGATGAAACGCCGCCTATTTGAGTTCTCCAACATTGTGTGAAGGCTTCCATGATACGTTTGAAGATATAAGACAAAAAAAAGTTAAAAAGTTCACCCACGTGTACCCTCATTTGTACCTCAGATCATAAAAGGATTTGGTATACAAACACTTTAGTAAAAATTCAACTAATTAAGTTGTAACAGATCTCACGTTTAGTCCCAAAACATAATAAGAAATAAAAATCTGTAAACACACAACAAATCGTAAAAATTTTTGGCAACACATGAGTCACATTTCAATTTTTTGTTCTAAAGTTATTCTTTTAATATAACTTTGGGGACTAAAGATTTAATATATACAAGATTATAATGATCAACCATGGTCATATCAAACAACCATAACTGTTTATCTCAGTTTCTTATCTTGATAATTGTCAGATATCTGACTGTTTTGGGTCCATTTTCATATGGTTTCTACTTTTTAAACCCACTTAACCCATTTCATTATACCTATTATTCTTTTACCAAATTTACTAAAAGCTAAAATTCATCCAAATACCAAAAATGGCTCCAAAAAGAGTACGTATATGCAATATACTAAACGAACTAGCCACTTCTTCAAACTTATCTCGTTTGAAGGAACAAATGATCCTTCGCATACAGGGATATTGACCATCTAGATGTGTCATGGGGAATGCTGAACCTTTGCCAAGAGTTGTTGAACGGTGCCAGGAAAAGGCAAGAGCTTATTGCTGAACTTGACCCATTATAGTTGGACTTTTATAGCTGTACAGCTTTTTAACCTTTGTTTTTGACCCAATATATGGTATTCTTTTACGTTTGTTTTACCCATTCTTTTGTGTCTAGTTTGTGTGTTTTATAGTTTTACCCATTTTTGTTGGGCTTATATAAAGTCAATCAAAAGACACTTATACAAACACTGATCACAAGCAAATACCACAAACAAACACTTGTACAAAACACTAATCAAAAGGTAACATTTCCATTCAACTTAAACATCTTGTACAAAACACAAAAGATACTTTGCCATTACATCATTCATTCCTTAAGCATGACGATGTATATGAAAAAGTGTATCGGATTTGGTATGTGGTAGAATGACGATGTATATGAAAAAGTGTATCATTACGATTTTTTATGTTTGGATGACAAAATATGGTATGAAAATGGGTATAGATATTTGAATTTTGTAGTGGAAAAGAGAAGGGTCCGCGAAATGGATTTCATAAACACCAAATAGATGGTTAATGAATCTATGACTATGATATACTCATTTCATTCCTGGGCCTACTAAACAAACACCTTTAATCACTATGAAACCTATAACCCCATTCCCATATACCCATACCTAACGCACCATAAAATTTACTTAGGGTGTGTTTGTTTCGTTAAGATGTTTTGGGTCTGAATCTGGCTACCAAATCTTGCTGGTAAGATGCGGTTATAAAGTCTGAATCTGAATGAAATAATGTTGTTTGTTTTTGTAAAATTGTCTGAATGATTTTAATTGTCCGTTTTTGTTATATCTTACCATCGCAACATGCTCAAGTGTGAAGTTAGAAAAAAAATATTTTTCAAAGAAAGAAAAAAATGCAATACCAGAACTTTCCGGCAGGTTACCCCCAAACAAGTATTTTGCCTAAAAACGTCGCCATGAAGACAAAACAAGTTTTTATTTTTTAGATAATTCAAAATAAAGTTATAAACAATAATTTTAGGAATAATTTTAACCAAAATTAACAAACTAACGTAACTAGAAAAACAAATGCACATAATTTTTAATATCTTTGAAAGGTTAAAAAAAAATTTTTTTTCAAAAAAAAGAAAAATATATTGAAAACTCATCATTCAACAAAAGTTGACGAGAGGCAAAAGTTACAAAGTGGACTTTGAAGAAACAAAGACTTTATGACTACAAACAAATTTTAAGCATTAATATAACTTATGCTTTTGCATTTAATTCTTTCTCACCCACTGTGACTTTATACTACATGGATTAAACATAAACTATTGCTACTTCTCTCTTTATCGATGCATCTTCTTCTTCTTCAATTCTTCCTATTTTCTCTTTCAAAAATTCCAGATCTAGCTTTCTAGTTCATAATACAACAAAATATATATAGTGGCTTGAGGTGGTGAAGGTTTTGTAAGGTTAAGAGGCAGTAACATGAAACCACCACCTCTTATCCGTTAAGACGATTCACATTTGATTGGGTCTTACTCACAAGAAAAAAACAAACATCCCCGAGGTCTTACCGCGTCTGACTGGTCAGATGCCAAAGGCAAGTCAGACGTTTTTTGTAAAAACAAACACCCCCTTTGGTTAAAATAAAGAACCAAACAAACAACACAAATGCCATCCAAGAAATGTACCCATACATAAACTAGTACAATCCATAAGCTTAACTATCCAAAAGATTAACTGTACATAACATAAGATCCACAAGATCCACAAAAGTTGTCCATACGATTAGCTGTCTAGAAACTAGTACCATCCATAAGCTTAACTACCATCATAAACTGTCCATAAGATCCACAAAAGCTGAAGACACAATAACTACCATCATAAACTACTCCTAGACCATCTTCCTTTTTCCCAATTTCCTTGCTTCTAGACCGTCTTTAGGTTTTCTTATTCCAAAAGTCTTATTACCAATACATTCCTAAGTATGAACTGCTGTAAGGCCTTGAATGCAATTCCTTATTGGGGGGGGGGGGGTGTTCTTGTAGCAAAAAATTTTGGAGTTGGAACCTTCTGATAACCGGAAGATGTTTGCAGTTGGACCCTCTTTTAGCTTGAAGAGTTGGAACCTTCTGATCTGAAACCTGGAGATGTTTGGAGCTGGACCCTCTTTTAGCTTGAAGATGGTTGGAGCTGGAACCACTTTTAGCTTGGTAACATCTCCATTCAAGTTAAACATCTAGTGCAAAATACAAAAGATACTTTGCCATTACATCATTCATTCCTTAAGCATAACATGACCAAAAAAACATCTAAAATTTACTTAGGTTAAAACAAAGAACCAAGGAAAATCACAAATGCCATCCAAGAAATGTACACGTACATAAACTAGTACCATCCATAAGCTTAACTATCCAAAAGATTAACTGTACATAACATAAGAACGCGATCTACAAAAGTTGTTGATAAGATTAGTTGTCTAGAAACTAGTACCATCCATAAGCTTAACTACCATCATAAACTATCCATAATGTAGAAAACTAGAAGGGGTTGAATAGTTTTACCAATTAAAACTACGTTTTAACACATTTAGATTGACTTATGCCTATCCATTTGATTTTATGATATTGATAGATAGATAAATGAGAATATTAAGTTCGAGATAACGATGATAGAGATAAAACCATGACACAAGTATTTATAGTGGTTCGGCTACAAGGTCACCTTCCTTGCTCTACTCCATTCCCCGAGTACCCAACTCGAGAGTTGGAACATTCTGATCTGGAACCTGAAGATGTTTGGAGCTGGACCCTCTTTTAGCTTGAAGAGTTGGAACCTTCTGATTCGGAACCTAAAGATGTTTGGAGTTGGACCCTTTTTTAGCTTGAAGATGATTGGAGATGGAACCACTTTTAGTTTAAGATGCTTTGAGCTGGAACCGTTTTTAGCTTGAACAGGTAATTTGGCATCATAACTTGAATTAGAACTTGAACCAGAACTTGTAGAATGATTTGTTGGCAAATAACATGAAAGCATCTTTACTTTTGAATTGGAACCTTCACTAGCATTAGTTTCTAAGGTAACATTTTAACTCTAGTTTGTTTGTTTGTTTGTTTGTTTGTTTGTTTGTTTGTTGTTTTTTTTTTTTTTTTTTTTTTTTTTTTTTTTTTTTTTTTTTTTTTTTTTTTTTTTTTTTTTTTTTTTTTTTTTTTTTTTTTTTTTTTTTTTTTTTTTTTTTTTTTTTTTTTTTTTTTTTTTTTTTTTTTTTTTTTTTTTTTTTTGCTTATCATCAAAAAACTCAAGGCTTGCATCATTCATTATGTGCTTGAATCAGAGTTCAAGATGAATTTAGAGCTTGTATCAGAGTCAATTATTATGATTTCTGCAACAAATAATAAAGAGCTTAAATCAGAGTCAATGCATAAAACATCTAAATGCATATAACTTTGTCTACATTTCCTTTATTCAACAACCATACCCTCGTGACTTTATTCACTTTATATAGTCCTACTTAACTACATTTCCTGTACTTCTATACAGTTCTCACTATACTAGCAAAGGACCATAAAGAAACAGGGTTCATCAAGACAAATAAATTTCCTTCAACAAAATAATATGTTAGGATCACGTTTCACGTTATTTATCAAGTCTCGGTCGTTTGTAATAATCATAGGTTGCTAAGTTATGTTTATTTATTATGTTTAAGTTAGAAGCTTGGTCCATTAGGCCCATAAGACCTCCAAGCCCACGTTAAGAAGATAGGAAGGAGAATGGAGTGTTGCCCTAGCTCCTTGCCTATAAATAGAACTCTTATGTAACCTTTAATATTGTTGGTTTTATTGATATCTTAGCTAAACTCTTTCAAATTCATTTCTCATATCATATAAGATCAACCACCTCTATTTCTCATCTCATTTCTTATTGAATACATGCTTGTGTTTGCAAAATGGTGACCTAACAAGTGGTATCAATCGCTAAAAGAAGGTGTAGCTTTTGTTTTTTGTTCCATTCGATCCAAAAACCTAGTTTTCTGTCGTTATTTTTTGAAGTTTTTGCTACTTTCTTGTTTGTTTCTTGGTTTCTATCACATCTTTGCTTACAAACTTGTGTTACAAATCAAAACAAACAAAAAGTTTCAAATTTCTCAAAAAAAATTTCAAGATTCGTTATTTGTACTATTTCTCAAAATCTTCAAAATTTTTGAAAAATTATTCAAGTTTGCAACTTTCCTTAAGATTTCATCATTTTAAGACTAGTTGTACAAGAATCCTTGATTAAAAACTTGTTCTTGGATTGCATTTTAAAAAAACAAAATTTGCCAAAATTTGTACTAGTTTTCGAGAACACTAAAACCCTAAGTATCGAGATTACTCCTCATTGATCCTGAAGTGTTACCGTTGCTCACTCAGTGCTTTTCTCTCTTGTATAAGAAAGAAAACACTTCGACTCGTTGGATATTTTAAAAATTGTATAATTTCGAAAATTTGGGTTTCATTTTTCGAAAACTGAAAATTTTCGAGAATACATAAACTTTCTCGAAAAATTCTCTTGTTCTCGATAAGTTGAGTATTCTTCGAAATCCATTTCATAATTTTTGAGAACACAAGGACTTTACACTTTTCGAGAACATACCAACAGTTTCGAGAACACAAGGACTTCACATTTTCGAGATTCTTCAAAATACCAAGTTTTTGAGAACTCACTTATGCAAATTTACGAGAATTGACTTAACATCTATACCTTCTACAAGATCCATTCACACACAAGTTTTCAATCATGTCTCAACTACCGTACTCAAACTCTCATTATCAACAACGTCAATGCTCCGACGTATGTCGTGTCTTGCTCTTTGGTAATGAAAGAAGACCTCCTATGTTGTTACCAGAAACCTACACTGATTGAAAACGAAGATTTCTTCAATGGCTCAATGATCGTCCACATGTTGATCTAATACTTAGATCCATTCGGGAAGGACCATATCAATTGAAATTCATTGCTGACTCGACAAGGATCATTAGACAACAAACTGATGAAGATTTGACTGATTCTGACCTTGCTCAATATAATGCTGACCAACAGGCTGCATGGTTCATCACACTAGGTCTTCCCAATTCTGTTTACACAAAGATGGACTTTGACACCAGTGCTCATGAAATGTGGAAATACCTTGAACTCATGCATCATTCAGAAGATAATCATAACCTCAGAATGAATCAAATTCTACAATATTGCTTAAAGAAGAATTCATTGAAAACCATTCTTCCTGCTCCACCATCTCCAGCAGTTGACCATGGATCATTATCTACTACTGAGTTCTTCTTCAATCATTCAAATGAGCCTGAGTCAATGGACCTTCCATAGTACCATCCTGTTACACTGCATGCGCATAGGCAATCTTCAGCAAAATCTTGTGAAACTGTCAGAATTATCTACTAAACCAGATCCTATGGCAAATGCATGTCCTAAACCGCGAACTCGTGGAACTGCATTCTACATGCAAGCATATCTCTTAGCTCTTAAGAATGAAGCAGGCGGCTCATTTCCCGAGAATGATAACAATTTGATGGCCAACGAATATTATGCTACTGACATGGATGACTGGGAAGGTAATGTTGCTATGATGCTAATGGCTAACACACAGGAACTCCATGTAAGTGATTCGGACCCAGTGTATGACACTGATGGTCTGTCTCAGGTATACAATCGTAACACATACCTGATACATGAAATTGTTTCCCCTTCTACATCTGCATCAGACGAGGAACAAATTGTTCAACATGTTTCAATGTTACCTACACATGTGAATGATCAAATGTCCACAGTGGTTCTCTTTGACGATTATGATCAAATCAACCCAATTGTCACATTTGATGATTCAAATAGGACTATTTCTTATGATAACAATGAACAAATTGAACAATATGAGCCTTTGACTGATCCAGATTCAGAGCTTAGGATCTTACTCATGACCAGGAAATCTCAAACTGTTAAGAAACTTTGTCTCAAAGTTCATTGGTATTGTCAGATTCGGGAATGATCATTTCGCTGCTATTATAGGATATGGGGACTATGTCAATGGGAATATCGAAATTATTCGTGTGTATTATGTCGAAGGCCTCAGTCACAACCTCTTCTCAGTCGGTCAATTTTGTGATGGGGATTTGGAAGTCGCATTTTGGGAGATCAAAACTTGTTTTGTTCGTGATTTACAAGGAAATGATCTTATGTCAGGCACACGTGGAAACAGTCTTTATACTATCTCAATGTCATACATGATTGCTTCTTCTCCCATATGTCTACTTTCAAAGGCTGAATCGACAAAATCCTGGTTATGGCATAAACGCATGTCTCATCTCAACTTCAAAACTATGACTGATCTTGCTCGCCACAAACTAGTTGACGGTCTTCCAAGGTTCAGATATGCAAAAGATCACTTATGTCCCACTTGCGAACAAGAAAAGAGCAAACGTGCACATCTCAGTTCTAAACCAGAACCTAGTACTGATCATGTTCTTCACCTTCTTCATATGGATTTGTGTGGCCCAATGCAAGTACAAACGATCAATGGGAAACGGTATATTCTTGTAATTGTTGATGACTTCTCCAAATGGACTTGGGTCTACTTTCTTCGAAGCAAAGATCAATCTCCATCAATGATAATCACCTTTCTTACGAAAATTCAGGTTCAACTACGTAACACAGTACAAATAGTAAGAACGGATAATGGAAATGAATTCAAGAATCAAACACTTCGTGATTATTTTGAGAAAGTGGGAATTGTACATCAAACATCGATTGCATGGACTCCCGAACAGAATGGAGTGGTCGAAAGACGCAACAGAACGTTAGTGGAAGCCGCACGAACGATGCTTATCAATGCTCAATTACTAGATTATCTATGGGTAGAAGCCGTCTCAACTGCATGTTACACCCAAAATCGTTGTATGATCAATAAACGTCATAAACAAACACCATACGAAATTGTTCACAAACGCAAGCCTAACATTCAACACTTTCATGTATTTGGAGCACTATGCTACCCAAATAATGACCGTGATGATCTTGGAAAACTCAAAGCAAAGGCTGACGTCAGTATCTTCATTGGATATTGTGAGAATTCAAGAGGTTTTTGAATCTACAATCGTCGCACTAGGGAAATTCAGGAGACTATTCATGCTAATTTCGATGAGCTCACAGAAATGGCTTCTGAGCACAACAGCTTAGGACCCGCAACCNTAGTTGACGGTCTTCCAAGGTTCAGATATGCAAAAGATCACTTATGTCCCACTTGCGAACAAGAAAAGAGCAAACGTGCACATCTCAGTTCTAAACCAGAACCTAGTACTGATCATGTTCTTCAACTTCTTCATATGGATTTGTGTGGCCCAATGCAAGTACAAACGATCAATGGGAAACGGTATATTCTTGTAATTGTTGATGACTTCTCCAAATGGACTTGGGTCTACTTTCTTCGAAGCAAAGATCAAGCTCCATCAATGCTAATCACCTTTCTCACGAAAATTCAGGTTCAACTACGTAACACAGTACGAATAGTAAGAACGGATAATGGAACTGAATTCAAGAATCAAACACTTCGTGATTATTTTGAGAAAGTGGGAATTGTACATCAAACATCGATTGCGCGGACTCCCGAACAGAATGGAGTGGTCGAAAGACGCAACAGAACGTTAGTGGAAGCCGCACGAACGATGCTTATCAATGCTCAATTACTAGATTATCTATGGGCAGAAGCCGTCTCAACTGCATGTTACACCCAAAATCGTTGTATGATCAATAAACGTCATAAACAAACACCATACGAAATTGTTCACAAACGCAAGCCTAACATTCAACACTTTCATGTATTTGGAGCACTATGCTACCCAAATAATGACCGTGATGATCTTGGAAAACTCAAAGCAAAGGCTGACGTCGGTATCTTCATTGGATATTGTGAGAATTCAAGAGGTTTTTGAATCTACAATCATCGCACTAGGGAAATTCAGGAGACTATTCATGCTAATTTCGATGAGCTCACAGAAATAGCTTCTGAGCACAACAGCTTAGGACCCGCAACCAACCGTCTTAATTTCCAGACTCTTCAGTTGAACCATTGTCACTAACTCGTAAAGAACTGGAAACCTTGTTTGCTCCATTGTTTGATGATTCCTTTGAGACACGTGCACCAGATGTATCCACTAGTTCCGCTGCTCAACCTGATACACCCGTTCCTACAACTACAACTGTAGAACCCGATGCACCTCCAATTGAATCACCAACAACAGACGAACAAACCGCTTCCAATACCGACAACACAACTGAAGATCTGAATCAACCACAAGTACCCGAACCTGTAGATTATGCTCTAAATGCGTTCTTCAATCCGTTTACTCTGACTCCGAACCCTTCATATATTGCTGAGTCGTCAACACGCAATTTGGAACCAACTAATATGCAGCAGTTCCATAACCCTCACCCTTCAACACATCATTGGACTCGAGATCATCAGATAGTTAATATCATTGGACATCCAACGGCTCCAGTCATGACAAGATAAAAACTTCACTCCGATGTTGAACACTGCATTTATGCACTCACAGTTTGTCAAGATGAACCCAAAAACATTAAGGAAGCTCTCACATACGACAACTAGATTGAATCAATGCAAGAGGAACTCGACCAATTCAAACGACTTGAAGTATGGGAATTAGTTGAACGACCGGATGGAGTTTATGTCATTGGACTAAAATGGATTTGGAAAAACAAGTTGGACGTATAAGGCACTGTCGTAATAAATCTCGATTGGTGGCTAAAGGATACACTCAGGAAGAAGGAATTGACTTTGAAGAATCTTTCGCACCAGTGGCTAGACTTGAAGCTGTTCGAATATTTCTGGCATACGCTGCTCACAAAAATATGGTTGTTTATCAAATGGATGTGAAAACGACATTTCTGAACGGTCAATTACGTGAGGAGGTTTATGTTGGTCAACCAGAGGGATTTGTCGACCCAGAGCATCCTAATCATGTCTACAGACTTAAGAAAGCTCTTTATGGTCTCAAACAAGCCCCAAGGGCAAGGTATGATAAACTTACTGCTTTCTTGCTTGCTAACTGTTTTACTAAAGGTTTATTAGATCCAACTTTGTTTATCCAAAAACACGGGGATGACGTTTTAATTGTGCAAATATACGTTGATGACATTACTTTTGCTTTTACTAATAAAAAATACTCAAACGCTTTTGCAAAATTAATGAAACAAAATTTTGAAATGTCAATGATGAGTGAACTTAGATTCTTCTTAGGACTACAAGTTCATCAGTCACCCCGTGGGATTTTCCTTAATCAGTCCAAATATGCTCTAGAGATAATTAAGAAACATGGCATGACCAGTTGTGATACTTACAATACCCCTATGGTCAACACAACTAAGTTAGATGCGGATCCAAATGNTTACTAAAGGTTTATTAGATCCAACTTTATTTATCCAAAAACACGGGGATGACGTTTTAATTGTGCAAATATACGTTGATGACATTGCTTTTGCTTTTACTAATAAAAAATACTCAAACGCTTTTGCAAAATTAATGAAACAAAATTTTGAAATGTCAATGATGAGTGAACTTAGGTTCTTCTTAGGACTACAAGTTCATCAGTCACCCCGTGGGATTTTCCTTAATCAGTCCAAATATGCTCTAGAGATAATTAAGAAACATGGCATGACCAGTTGTGATACTTACAATACCCCTATGGCCAACACAACTAAGTTAGATGCGGATCCAAATGGGAAACCAATTGACCCCACAAAATATCGTAGTATTATTGGGTCACTCATGTATCTCACCGCTAGTAGACCGGATACTGTATTTGCTGTATTTATGTGCTCTCGTTATCAGTCCAGTCCTACTGAACGTCACCTCAATGAGGCTAAAAGAATCCTCCGATACATAAAGGGAACAATTCACTTGGGGATCTGGTATCCGAAGGATTCCGGTTTTGAACTAATAGCCTTTTCAGACGCTGATCATGCAGGGTGTATAGATACACGCAAAAGTACTTCTGGTTGTTTGCAGTTTCTTGGAGATAAACTTGTGTCTTGGCAATCAAAGAAGCAGGATTGCACTTCATTATCATCAACAGAAGCTGAATATGTAGCCATGTCTGCTTGCTGTGCAAAAGTCATTTGGATGCGTACACAGCTAATAGACTACAGTTACTTATTCAATAAGATTCTGATGTACTGTGATTCCAAAAGCACGATAGCAATCTCCTGCAACACGGTTCTTCATTCTAAATCTAAGCACATTGATCTCCGGTATCACTTTATCAAGGAGCATGTTGAAAAGGGTACAATTGAGTTATACTTTGTGGGTACTGAATACCAACTGGCAGACTTGTTCACGAAACCATTACCTCCAACACGGTTTGTTGAACTGGCTGACCGGATTGGTATGCAGTGTTTGACTCCAGATGATTTAAAATATTTTCTTGAAAATAATTAACTGAGTCAAACACCAAAGCATTTTGTAAATAATTATTAAAAACAAAATACAAAATTAAAGAATTTCAAAAATACCAAAAAGATTTTCTATTTCTTATTTTTTAGTTCAATTTCGTGTTCGAATGCAAGTACGCTATCTCAATCAACACCTTGGTTCATCAAAAATTTCTCAAATTTATAACCAAGTGTTGAGGGGGAGAAAAGTTCTTCAAAATTAAAAATCTTGTTCAAACAAGTATACTTGCATATTTTATAAAAATATGATATTGTCAAAATAATGGTGGTATTGCAGTAATTTATCCCTCGTATCGTTCCGTCAAAATTATTTCATCTAATTTCCTTAGGCCTAGAAGTTGTTAGTTGCTAATGTTCGTTAAGTTAAAAATGTTAAACACAAAGTTTTAGGACTAACGATGCATGTGTATTAGTCTAGGGACCACTATTGCCAACACTTTAAACTTATCTTAAAATAACAAAACAAACAAGCACCCCCATTATTTGGAAAAATCAGAAAACACAAAAACAAACACCCCCTTTTACTATCCACGGCCATGTGCGTGGATTGCAACACGCACTACGTTTTACCTCTCGAGGGATCTCGAGAAGCTTGCAATCCCCACCAGGCAGTGTACCTGACCGATGTAGTATAGTGTAGTGGCAAGTACCGGGGGATTGATCGTTCTCTCGCAGGGAATAGTGTTCGTTAGGCTAAAGGCTACTCTAATCTAGGTCTAAGGNAAGCACATTGATCTCCGGTATCACTTTATCAAGGAGCATGTTGAAAAGGGTACAATTGAGTTATACTTTGTGGGTACTGAATACCAACTGGCAGACTTGTTCACGAAACCATTACCTCCAACACGGTTTGCTGAACTGGTCCACCGGATTGGTATGCGGTGTTTGACTCCAGATGATTTAAAATCTTTTCTTGAAAATAATTAACTGAGTCAAACACCAAATCATTTTGTAAATAATTATTAAAAACAAAATACAAAATTAAAGAATTTCAAAAATACCAAAAAGATTTTCTATTTCTTATTTTTTAGTTCAATTTCGTGTTCGAATGCAAGTACGCTATCTCAATCAACACCTTGGTTCATTAAAAATTTCTCAAATTTATAACCAAGTGTTGAGGGGGAGAAAAGTTCTTCAAAATTAAAAATCTTGTTCAAACAAGTATACTTGCATATTTTATAAAAATATGATATTGTCAAAATAATGGTGGTATTGCAGTAATTTATCCCTCGTATCGTTCCGTCAAAATTATTTCATCTAATTTCCTTAGGCCTAGAAGTTGTTAGTTGCTAATGTTCGTTAAGTTAAAAATGTTAAACACAAAGTTTTAGGACTAACGATGCATGTGTATTAGTCTAGGGACCACTATTGCCAACACTTTAAACTTATCTTAAAATAACAAAACAAACAAGCACCCCCATTATTTGGAAAAATCAGAAAACACAAAAACAAACACCCCCTTTTACTATCCACGGCCAAAATCAAAACCACAAATCTGTGCACAAATTCTTCAAACCATAAGTTTTCAAATGATCTTTAGGACTTTCTAAGAAATGGTTTTCAGTTAATTGTGCTTTTAATGGCTAGATTTCTTGTAATCATGATTCATAGTTCTAGGGTTTGCTTTGATTTCAGAAATACATAATTCGAGTGTTATTGTGTGATTTTCTTGAGGGCTTTTGTTCTATTCAATGTTCTAAACATGCTAGTAACAAGTAATCATTACAACAAACTCGTTTGATATGTTTTTGATTACTAGGGTTTATGTCGATTAGGGTTTTCTTCATTTGGTGATGTTTTGTTTAATTTTCTTGGTGGGATTTGTTTGTTAGAGTGTTATAATCATGCCTGGACTTGTTAATTGTATCACATTACATGTATGCTTGATTTCGATGATTAGGGTTTACGTTCGATTTGGGGTTTTCCATGTTTGTGTTCTTACGGTCAATTAAATGGTTTGATTAAGTTTGTATACATGCTAATTGATGTACAACGCTGAACATTGCAACATGTTGACATGAATTCATGATTTTCGATAAGATTGGTTTGCTTATGTTTTGAATTTCTTGTGCAAGTGAATGAAAGGTGTTTTTAATACTTGTTTCTCACTTAATTCAACATGTTTACTCTTCTGGAATCATAAGAATTCAAGTTAACGTACGTCTACATAAATTCGAAAATTCTTGTATAAGAATTTTTGAAACAGTGGGTTATCGAGAAGCTGTTTTTCCGGTATCACTTTATCAAGGAGCATGTTGAAAAGGGTACAATTGAGTTATACTTTGTGGGTACTGAATACCAACTGGCAGACTTGTTCACGAAACCATTACCTCCAACACGGTTTGTTGAACTGGCTGACCGGATTGGTATGCGGTGTTTGACTCCAGATGATTTAAAATCTTTTCTTGAAAATAATTAACTGAGTCAAACACCAAATCATTTTGTAAATAATTATTAAAAACAAAATACAAAATTAAAGAATTTCAAAAATACCAAAAAGATTTTCTATTTCTTATTTTTTAGTTCAATTTCGTGTTCGAATGCAAGTACGCTATCTCAATCAACACCTTGGTTCATCAAAAATTTCTCAAATTTATAACCAAGTGTTGAGGGGGAGAAAAGTTCTTCAAAATTAAAAATCTTGTTCAAACAAGTATACTTGCATATTTTATAAAAATATGATGTTGTCAAAATAATGGTGGTATTGCAGTAATTTATCCCTCGTATCGTTCCGTCAAAATTATTTCATCTAATTTCCTTAGGCCTAGAAGTTGTTAGTTGCTAATGTTCGTTAAGTTAAAAATGTTAAACACAAAGTTTTAGGACTAACGATGCATGTGTATTAGTCTAGGGACCACTATTGCCAACACTTTAAACTTATCTTAAAATAACAAAACAAACAAGCACCCCCATTATTTGGAAAAATCAGAAAACACAAAAACAAACACCCCCTTTTACTATCCACGGCCATGTGCGTGGATTGCAACACGCACTACGTTTTACCTCTCGAGGGATCTCGAGAAGCTTGCAATCCCCACCAGGCAGTGTACCTGACCGATGTAGTATAGTGTAGTGGCAAGTACCGGGGGATTGATCGTTCTCTCGCAGGGAATAGTGTTCGTTAGGCTAAAGGCTACTCTTAATCTAGGTCTAAGGGTGGAGGAAGATTCTTTTTGTATTTTTATATTTTTATGAAAGCAGTAAAAAATCTTCTGGTTTGGAGGAGAGGGCGAAATTAGTTGCTAGTCAACAACCAAAGTTATCTACTTCTATATACTTATATTTTTGTATTTTTTGGTTTTGGAGAAAATTCAGTGGTGGAGAGTAGTGTTTAACTTAGAATTTTCATTACTCCTATACTATCTTTTAAACCATGTATTAGTAATGTTGAGTTTGCGTGGATGACGGGTGTATTCCTAACAATCCCGTAGGAGTGCGTTCACTTCCCTAAAACTCTATAAATTCCTAACCTCACTCTAATTGACGATACGTCAAGCATCCTATGCATGAAGCTCACCCGATTAGCAACCTATGCATGAAATGACTACCTTAAAATCGATACGCACATACGATTCAACGTTTCTAAAGAGTTTTCAAGCTTGTTACCGTATAGAGAATTAGCCAGTTTTTCCTAGTCTAAACGTAGCTGAAACATTCAACCCAAACACGATCACAACATACACATCACCATGATAATAATAGTTAGGCTTCATTAGATCTAAGCAAACACAAAGTAAATTAGCCGTAGCATGTTGAAAGAAAGACAACAAAGCATATACTCCACAACACATAGACATATTGTATGAATAAAGCTTATCTTCGGATTAATACATGCAAGTTAAGATGGGGTTAGGATAGCCTCTAAGGTCTTTGTAATACTACGTACTAGGGTTTAACCCTAAAGTTCCTCCCACTCACCAAATTCCTCTAAAGTTCGTCTCAACAAAGAAAAAACGTTCTATGATATATAGAAAACGCGGGCTGACGACGTCCAGCCCAATAGGTGAGTCGTCAGCTTCGGCGATTAGGGTTTTCCTGACGGCCTTGGTTGAACGTGGTCATAATTGCCTGGTTCCAGATCTGACGGCCTTGGTTGACGGCGTCACAAATTTTGGCACTACAAACTCTCATGGCCCGTCACGAGTATTTTCCAATCCCTTGACTTCACTTACTCCTTGACGTCGTCACTTTGTAGAGTGTGACGTCGTCACCTTCTGTGATCTTTAAGGTCTTTTTAGTTTTGTTGTTTTCGCACTTTTTCACTCGAAAACGCCCGAAAATGCTTCTTTTGTGAATTTTTCCCTTCAAAAAAGTACCTAAAAATGAAGAAAAGAAACGACTTTTGGGTGAAATCAAAACAAAAAAATCATACGAATTAGGACCTCAAAAACGACCCCTAAAAAACGTAACATTTTTTCGTTCTATCCCACCAGCGGCCAAAATCAAAACCACAAATCTGTGCACAAATTTCTTCAAACGGCGTAAGTTTTTTCAATGATCTTTAGGACTTTCTAAGAAAATGGTTTTCAGTTTAATTTGTGCTTTTAATGGTTAGATTTCTTCTAAATCATGATTCGTTAGTTCTAGGGTTTGCTTTGATTTCAGAAATACATAATTCGAGTGTTATTGTGTGATTTTCTTGAGGGCTTTTGTTCTATTCAATGTTCTAAACATGCTAGTAACAAGTAATCATTACAACAAACTCGTTTGATATGTTTTTGATTACTAGGGTTTATGTCGATTAGGGTTTTCTTCATTTGGTGATGTTTTGTTTAATTTTCTTGGTGGGATTTGTTTGTTAGAGTGTTATAATCATGCCTGGACTTGTTAATTGTATCACATTACATGTATGCTTGATTTCGATGATTAGGGTTTACGTTCGATTTGGGTTTTTCCATGTTTGTGTTCTTACGGTCAATTAAATGTTTTGATTAAGTTTGTATACATGCTAATTGATGTACAACGCTGAACATTGCAACATGTTGACATGAATTCATGATTTTCGATAAGATTGGTTTGCTTATGTTTCGAATTTCTTGTGCAAGTGAATGAAATGTGTTTTTAATACTTGTTTCTCACTTAATTCAACATGTTTACTCTTCTGGAATCATAAGAATTCAAGTTAACGTACGTCTACATAAATTCGAAAATTCTTGTATAAGAATTTTTGAAACAGTGGGTTATCGAGAAGCTGTTTTATCGAGAATCTTGAAAAGACTAAGTTATCGAGAACTTTTCTTGTCAAAATTATCGAGAATTCTCTTTAAAGAATTTATCGAGAATCTTGTTAAAGGAAATTATCGAGAACTTTTCTATGTCAAAGTTATCGAGAACTTTTCTTGTCTAAATTATCGAGAATCCTCTTTGAAGAATTTATTGAGAATCTTGTTAAAGGAAATTATCGAGAACTTGACTATGTCAAAATTATCGAGAACTAGTTTATCGAGAACACACTTGGAAAAATTATCGAGAATTCTCAGTGTGAAAATTTTCGAAAATTTTTCCAATGTTTCAAGAATTCTTGTATGGCCAATTGTCGAAAATGTTGTAATTGTACTCAATGTTGTAATCTAATTTTAAAAGTGTTGTATATCAAACATGATATTGTTATTGTGATTATGTGGATGACTAACATGGATACATAATGTGATGCTATGTGTTTGATAATATTTCTTTTAACATTTAGCTCGACATGATCACTTTCAACAACATTAATTGAACCTTATATGTTATAAGTATTACTCTATGGGAGTTGATTCGCACACCAATTTTTTTTATTCTTGCACCACACTTTATGCATTACAGTGTTGTACTGTGTACTCCCTGTGCATTACAGTGTTGTACAAAATGGTGTGTTTATAAAAAAAATGGTGTGCGAATCAATCCCCTTACTCTATTTATCAAACTTGTCATATGTACTAACATGTAACAATTCTGGATGTTTGGTTTTATGATAATACTTTAACAGATAAAAATGGCTGAACACAACGTGAATGTCCCCGAACAAACTCTTCCACTGCTCACACTCAGTGACATTGTCCCGGCAGATTATAACATCACCATTGGCAACAACAATCCACGAATTGACTTCAACAAACTTCGAATTCCTGAAGATTCGTGTAAGATTGTTAAAGACATTCTTCTGGCTCATCCCTGCAAATCTATGCTCACCAAATCTATATCAGTTCCAACCTTCTATCTTCATCAGTTCTGGCACACAGCTCAAGCCAACTTGGATGACGAATCCTTCACAGTCACTTTGGATCGTCAAGTCTACACAGTGGATCTGGATGTCCTTCGCACTATTCTTATGCTTCCCAAACCAAAGACAGAGTTTCTTCCTATGTTGACTGAACTTGAAATTCTGGATTATCTCATTGATCTAGGATATGATGTTCAAGAAAACTTACCACTCACAAGGCTTTCAAGGTTCAATGTGAAGTACTTACCTCAACCTTGGAGAACATTCTACATGCTGATTGTACGGTCAATTTCTGGTAGAAAGAGTGGTCATGAACACCCAAGACTAGAGCATCTACAAGTATTTTGGGGAATGATGAGCATGCTTCCAATCGACTTTGCTAGATCAATAATGAACGACATAATCCATCACATCCAGACAAATCGTGAAAGGACAGTGATTCCGTTTGTTAGATTCACAAAGATGCTCATTGAGCACTTCTGCAATGACACACCAGATTACAACAAGAGAATGCATGATCGGAATGAACCAAAAGACATTTACAACAAAGACTTCAAGATTGCTTTTGTCAAAACAACCAAGTTCACTACAAAACAACAAGGAATGAGGATTCCAGACTACTTCCTCGATGATAAGATCAGAAAGACGAAGAATTATGAAATTTATAACAAAGGTTATCAGGCAGGGAAAGTGGGACACACAGTAGAGGATGACGAACCAGTCGTCAAGATGGAGACTCGTAGCAAAAGAGGTGGTAAGACTGGAAGCACTAGCAGTAACACAACATCACAACAAACCAAGTCTTCACCAAAACCTGCTACGAGACCTCGTAGGAAGATCACTCCAAAGCCAGCCATCCAAGATGAACCAACAACATCACCTTCTGAAAGTGAGTCAGAGTTTGAAACCGAATCCGATGAAGAAGAAGATTTTGAATGAAGGGTAAGATTAGAAGAAGAGGAATTTCCTGAACTTGAACTGGCAAAGAAAATAAGTATGGGAACTCTACATCAGGGTGAAAGGAAAAGTAAAGGAATAACCATAAATGAACCGGGTAGCGGTGTAAATGAAGAAGAAGAAGATGAACCTGCTGCTCAACCCTTGGTCAATAAACGTAAATTCAAAAGCATCATTGTCGACACAAGAGCAGAAGAAAAACAACATCGTAAAGAACCCAAAGAAGCAGCAATTCTAAACCTCCTCCATCCCCAACCTCATCAACAACCGCTCAATCAACCTGAACATGAGGGTAGTTCAAGTAGCACTTTGATTACACCTTCCATGACAACTTCAACTTTGGTTCCGGTCGTTCCACCAAACACCGAAGAAGAAGAAAGAGATGCAGAAGGGAACATCATCATGAAGGAAGCTACTGAGAAAACTGTTGCTGATTTACAACAGCAAAATGAGACTTTTGAGTTCATTACCCCTGAATTTATTGCTCAGATGGAGAGAGAAGAGGAACTGAAGAAGAAAGCAAGTGAGGAGACGGAAAGATTGCTTCTTGAAGATCAATCAAAAGAACAAAATCCTGAAGAACAACAAGAAGAGCAATTCTTTGACACCGACGAATACATTAACTCACCTCCACACACACTTTACCAACAGTCACCTCCAAGGGATCCTCCAATTCCCATGGATTCTCCCCCAAAGGATCCTCCTTCTCCAGATTCCTCACCGTCTGGATCTGACAATGAATCATCTTCAACATCATCATCACACCACTCATCTCCACCACCATCAGAAACAACATCAAAACACAAATCAATCAAGAGAAAAGTAAGTTCATCAGTCACCACAGCATCAGAAAGGATCAAGAAAGCTATGAAACAGGCTCGCAAGAAGAAAGACAAACAACCTCAGGACGGAGATCTTCAAGGCCAAGTACAAAAGTTAACAACACTGGTCACAAAGTTAACTGAACAAGTTGAGGATCTTCAGGGAACGAAAGCACAAGTTGATAGGTTCATGCAAGCAGATATGGATGCAATGATCAAAGCTTACACTGAAGAATATCTCACCAACAACCTTGTTGCTATCACCACAACTGAAGTGTCAAACCTTCTCATGCCAATTCGTACAGAGCTGAACACCAGGATCAAGAACATCATTGAAAGCATGCTCCGGTCAACACCGTTTTATCTTCAAATTGAAAAGGCTCCGATCTCAACAAATGATCTCACTGTTGAGCAGTTACAAGCCTTGTTAGCAGTTAAACTCGGAGAACAACAAGAAATGACTCATGAAGAATCAGCAATGTACGAGGCTCTGAAAGTGATTGTCTCCAAAGAATCTTGCAAGGAAGCAGCTGGAAAGCACAAACGTTCGAGAAAAGATGATGATCCTGATCCCAATACAAAAGGCTAGAAACCAAGGTCTACTAAAGGTCCATTATCTTCACAGAAACTACCAGCCAAGTCTTCTACAGCTCCTGTTACACGACAGCAGACTCCAGCATCTGGATCTAGTCCTACTCACGATGAAGAACCATTCATGCTTCAAACAGATGATTATCAGGAAGAACCCGAAACAACCATTCATGCATCCAAAATTCCTGAATCAAGACCCGGACCATCATCAAAATCAAAGACTCAGGAGAAAGAAAATTCCACAAAGTCAAAGAAGAAGAAGAAGTCCAAACCATTCTCATGATTAGACGTTGATGAAGCACCAGAAGCTGATTGGTTAACAGAAATGATCAAGTCACAACCACCACTTGAAGACGACGAACCGCTTCCTGGAAACACTTTACATTATACTCAGAGTATCATGGCGGGTCTTCAAGTTGATAAGATGACAAAGGCTGAATTAAGAAGGATCAATCGTGAAGCTTTTGACTTTCTTAAGTCTAGATCGGAAGACATAGTTGAACTTCAATATCACATGGAGAACATTGCTTGCGCCTTGTCTGGCACGTTCGACTGGCTTAATCCTGAATCCAACTACGACGTCCACTCGAAACACAACAAGCCTTACTTCACCGACTGGACCAAACCACTACCTCTGCAAGGCTTTCCTGAAAAGCCTAAGATACCTTACCGATTCTTCTTCAACAACGATCTTTGATACCTTCAACATGCCCAGGAGAACTCCAAAGAAAGATATGCTTCTTCACTGACGATATCAGTTCCTGCTGCTAGGTACGAATTACCAGACATTGAAGAGTCAGCACCGATCTTTAGCAACTCTGTTGTAACCTACAACAAAGAAGCTCTCCTTGGTATTCAACACTGATCAGATAAACGTAAACTCGGTTATACTCACAGACTGCATCTGACGTCAAGTGAAAACGTGAAGCACAAGTCTCGAATCGTTGCTATAATGGAAATCTTAGAGTCTCGAAGATTCAACTACACTTTCATGCAAGAGATTATCATCAAAAGACAAGATGAAAAGGAGTACAAGTTTGGAGAAGCATATTTCCCTGACCTATACCTAAATGACATTGAAGACATGTACATGGAAAAGGTTCAAGGGAGGTTCAGACGTTTTCCAACCTCAACACAGTACAACTTCATCGCATCTCTACTTCTCTACATCAGACGTTTAATAGTTCAAGAAAGAGTGGAAGATCTTCAGCTGGGTGTTGAAAGTTAGGGTGAAAGCTGAAAACACGCAACATACTTTTCCAAAACACACGATGTACGCAACGAACTTTCAAAATTACACATGTACGCAAGTTATTTTCAAATTTCGTACAATGTACGCAATATGACCTGGAACCAGCAGGTTACCAGGTTTCAAACTTTGAAAATTGACAGGAATGGTCC
>LBNU01019543.1:103784-124016 GCA_014162995.1 Artemisia annua
TCACCCCACACACACATAGATGGTAGGATCCAATCCTTCTAAATAACGAGATTGTCCTCACTTTAAATGCGAATTATCACTTGTGCCATTACGAAATCTGACACTCTTTATCATACAAAAACCACCACCATTGTCTTTTAATCTCATGTATATGTAAAATTATAAAGTTTTTCATCAAACACATTACACCAATAAACGTACCCTTTTTATGCTCTTTAAGTTAATATTGATTGTTGTGACAACCGTGGTTTTAGCAGGTCAGTTTAACTGGTAGTCTTGACTCGGTTGACGTTTGGTTAGTGTGTCTTAGGTGATTGAAGTGATATATATATATATATATATATATATATATGCATTATAAAATTCGGCCAAAGGGTAAATAGCGGAAAAAGAAAACCCAATTTGAGTCCGAATATAATTCTTAAGCCCAAGGGTATCCATAATTAAAATACAAAATCAAAGCTCCCAAAACTCTTTTTCCTGCAAATTTGGTCGATCACAAGGTTAAGAGAAGAAAAAAATTAGGGTTTTACTTTTGGAACTAAAATTCAAGATCAAGGTATAATTTTTGATACTTGTATTCACTTAATTGTGTAATTATTGAATAGATTCATGTAATATTAATTATGATGGATCTAGGGTTTGTAAACCTCTGTAAATTAATGATGTTAAACATGTTAGGATCATTGGTTAAATAGTATAATGATTGGTGAAGGGATTTGGTCATTAAACATGTTGGTTAATGAGTTAGGGTTTGGACAGAAACATAGTGCTGTAAAGATACGAAGATATTTAATAGATGGAGATGAGTTGGATCACGAATTTTGAGTCTAAATTATAGTTCAGAGAAGAGCTTTTCAAAAAGTCCGACCACGATTGATTTCGAGGTCTGAAAGTTGGTATTTTGATTTTTCAAAGATAAGGTGTTAAAGCTGGTAAACCGGGACAGAATTTGGGTATAAGTTTGATGGTGAATTGTGGTTGAAAAAGTGATATCTAGGTTAGCCCTTCTGGGAAAGTTGATTTTTAGGTTATCTTAGACTCCCACGAAAAGGATCCGCGATAAAAAGTTGTAGAAGTATTTTATTTTGATTAAAACTTTTTGGTGTGCGTTCAGATCCGAATCTGGATAGTTGTCAAGTTTGATTTTCTTATGGGTACTTGTGTGTGTTTAGAGTGCATGGCCTTCTGAGAATAGCTTTTCTACTCATAATTAAGGGACCATGGTGAATTTTTGGTGTGAGTTGTGGAGCTTGTTTGGTCGTGATTTTATGTGGGTGAATGTACCCTAAAATTATGCCTTTTCTGAAATTATTTGTACAAGGGATTTAGTGAGTGTTAGTGATTGGTGGTGTTTAGTATGGAGTCTAGGAGATCCATGGTGGGTCATATGAACCTTAAACATCCATCATATGTATATTACATGGGTTATAGCTTATAGCTTGGCCATGTGTAACGTGAACTTATTTGTGTTATATAGATTTGTGATTTGGGTTTGTGGAAGCTGCAAAGTTTGAGGTGAGTTCATAGTTCCATATTTTTACTTTGTTTTAAACTTGGGATGGGAATGATGCTTGTGTTAATTGCTTTGAGTTACTGTGATTATGTGTGGTTTAAAAAGCTTGGACTTATAATGTTATCGTATGAATGCTATATGTGATGATAATGCTATGTGGCAAATGTTGTGTGATGATGCTGTATGGTCCAATTGGAAGGAGTATCCAATTGGAGAGTAGTACTCCTACTCACTATTATTCTGTGTGGTCCGATCGGAGGGTATTAATTACCCATTATTTGGAGCGGGGGTCACGTTCCGGCCCGGATGTTGTGAATTTGGATCGGTGGGCACGTTCCGTCTAATGGTTGCCTTTTGTGTGATGGTTGGTTTGCGAATACATGTAGCTTGTATGATAACTATAATTATTTGTCCAGCTATGTTTTATAATCACAGTGAATCGGTTGCCTATTGTGTGTGAGTCTTAAACCTATGAATCTCACCAACATTATGTTGACGTTTTAAGCATCATTTTCAGGTGAGCATTCTAAGGCCAAAGTTGAGAGCAGCAATTAGACGAGACTTAGTTGCATTTGAGAAGACTTTATTTTATGTTTGGATTTATTGGTGATTGAATTAGATTGTGATACTTTTATGATTTACATTTGGTACTTTCATATCTATTGAAGATACCTTTCGGATTTTGTTTTGGTTATTTTATTTTGGGGTATTGTTACAGCACTTTGTGTTTGTACTCTGCTCTATTTATGTGCATGTAGTTATTATCTATTTAGACACCAGGTTTTGTGATGATATCCATGAAGTTACACCCTCGCGTTTCCGCCTTGACGAGGTGTGATAATTGTGCTCTGTTTTGTAGAAAATTTTTGAATTTTTTTGTAATACATCATAAAATTCATAGTTTATTCGGGAAATACATTCGTAATTAAAAATTACATTTAATAAACCCCATCATCCCTCCCATGAAACCCCCATCACACCATAAACCCCCTTCATCATCCTTTGAACCCTTTCCTTCCTCCCACCCCTTCAATTACAAAGTATTAGTAGTTACCGAATGTGTTATGTAGTATTACAAAATTATTCTTTCTTCCTTCCTCCCTCCAATCAAGGAGATGAGATAAACACAAATTACAAATTATTTAAAGATCTAATGAACAATTCTTAGTCATTCATTTTTCCTTCAAAGCAAAAAATCTCATTTTCAATCTTTTTCTTTAAAAAAAATATTTTGCAAACGCCAAATCGTTAGCGACAATAATTTTTTTTTTATCTTTCATTAGACGGACTCGACATATTTTAGAAGAACTTTTTTTTCCTGAAATTTATGCCCAATGCGACCCTTCCTCAAATATCGCACCAAAATCAATGTTAATCTATAACGTGCAAACCAGTGTGAGTTTAAGTATGAGCTAAGGTATTGTCACGTTTGTTGTCATGAAGAGTGGCGGACGCAGGAATTTGCCACAGGGTATACACTCTTTAATAAAGTTTGAAAAAGGTATGCACTTCACATTAAATTCTAAAATATGTAAAGAAAAATTCGTTTTTAGTTTTTACACTATAGGGATGACGCTCTTTGGGTATGAATGCGCATACCGTTTGGCTCGAGTATGTCCACCTGCTTGTAAATGACTTCGGGTATAGAATTTTTCCTCGCGCCAATTTCCTCATAACAAAAAATACATATCAATCTCAATCCCATATTCCTAAATCCTTCAATACACACCTTCCTTATTTTCCAAAACTAATGCTAGCTCACCATATACCAATATTTAGATTGTATCGTGCATGTGTGTAACACTTTGAACTTTTACTCTTACTAAGACACCTCATCATATATTTATTTCCTACTTCAAACATACAATCTAATTCAACTATGAATAAAAGTCTCTGTGTGTGTAAGAGTGCTAGGTGTGGTGAAGAACCAACACCTCTTCATTTGGGTCCCACCGGTGCCACCTCACCCAACACCTCTTCACAACTAACCCCCTCCTCACTCACAACTAACCTCAACTTCTTCATTTGGGCCCCACCACTTACACACTTTTTTTATTTATTTCATTAAAGAAAATAAATTCATTTCATTAAATATAAAATTACAATACAACAAAATAAAAAACATTTTAAATATTTACTGATACAATACAAACTAAATTCTTTGGATCTATGAAGCCAAATTACACTTTTAAAATGTTTATTGATACAAGCCCAATCATTGATTATGTTTAAGCCCATTCAAGTCCAACAATAAACAAACAAACTCTAGTTGTAAGGAATATATATAACTGTCATCAAACCCTAATTCCATTACAACCTACACTCACGCCCCCNATGTAACTCAATGATATTTTGTTTACAAAAGTTAACGTTAACGCAGGGCCGTCCCATTGATTTGGGGGGCCCGGTGCGAAATCACAAGTGAAGCCCTCATAATCCAAGTCTTTCACTCTTTTTCTATGTGGCCCAAAGTTTGTCTTCTATTTTTTTTTATATGACCAGGTTCAACTTTGATATAATATTTAACAAATACACTGAAAATTCAAAACGTTTATATATAAAACTATAAATATTAATGAATGTATACTAAATTGGGGGCCCTTTACAAAGGAGGGCCCGGTGCGGTTGCACCACTTGCATATGCTAATCGCCGCCACTGCGCTAACGACCTTCTAGCGGCCATCACCGACCAATCTCGCAACTATTATGAAAGAGGTGAATCACGTATTTACCATGATTAAAATACATAGAGTCAGGATTTGGATCCATGACCTCAGGGTCTATGTTGCATGTCCTCAACCATGTGGCTAATATTGCAAAAAAAATAAATGTAAGTGCATATGAAAAGCTATAAAATCATAGAGTTTGGTTCATCAAAAAAACATTAAATAAAAATTAAAGATCAAATAGGACAATTCGGACAACTTATTTTCCAATCAAAAATAGAAGACCCATTTACATCCTTTTTGTTTTAGAAAAAAATAAATACTCCCTCCGTCCCAAATTTATTGTCCAGTGTTGATTTTTTTAGTCTTTCTCCTTCAACTTTGACCTTATATATTTTTGTGGGTGTTATATAATATTTGATGCAAAATATATAAATGGATTGAGTTTTAAGTCTACTTTTTAATGGTATAATTTCTCATCAAGTATTATATAATAAAAAATATATATTTTTGGTCAAAGTTAAACCACTTTGACTTTGAAAATTCAAAGTGGACAATAATTTTGGGACGGAGGGAGTATCTTATAAATCATTGATTATTAGGTAAAACTAATTCCACCGTTAAGTCGGTTATAAACACCTTCTATTAGAGAAACACTTTTATATTCTTTCGACGAACTTTTTTTCGAGTGTTTTTGTGAGTATTGGAATTTACACTAATAGAAATCACACGTGATTTAGTATTTTTAAAATCACGT
This sequence comes from Artemisia annua, assembly GCA_014162995.1. Taxonomy (NCBI): domain Eukaryota; kingdom Viridiplantae; phylum Streptophyta; class Magnoliopsida; order Asterales; family Asteraceae; genus Artemisia; species Artemisia annua. The sequence continues at coordinate 108,724 of LBNU01019543.1, forward strand.
GTGTTTGTGATTTAAATTGTAAAACTCACATCACAAATCACATGTGAACATCATGTAAAAACTTTTAACATAACCTGTTTCATCATGCAAAAAATTTAAACATAACCTTTTCCAAATTCCTCCTCACTTCTTTTCTCCGATTATCAAATCAAAACATGAAAACAGAGTGTAAACAAAGATAAGACAAGAGGCTTAGGGAGGTAAACGAACACAATATTTATTTAATTTTAAAGTAAAACAATTACAAGGACTATCGACACACCAACCATTACTACGTAGTGCATTTTGGACGAACCCACTTGGGTGCCCGGTGTGACACGGGGTATACTCGATTTGAAGTCACGCAATTTAACTTTTTTTTTAAATGTTATTTAATTTTGTACGTGCAGCACCTTTTACATTTTTATGCTAATTTTTTTCTATATGATGCAACCTTAGTTTGGCTCTAAGAAATTATACAGTACCTTTGAAAACTCTAATCTCCGTCACGGTAACTTTATAAATGCGACCTGTGTTAACTTTATATTCAAAATTATGTATCTTCAGACAACTTGGGATATTAAAAGCTAAGGATTTTTTATTTGATCGCGCTATATATTACAAAGGAGGGCCCGGTGCGGTTGCACCACTTGCACATGCTAATCGCCGCCACTGCGTTAACGACCTTCTAGCGCCATCACCGACCAATCTCGCAACTATTATGAAAGAGGTGAATCACGTATTTACCATGATTAAAATACATAGAGTCAGGATTTGGATCCATGACCTCAGGGTCTATGTTGCATGTCCTCAACCATGTGGCTAATATTGCAAAAAAAATAAATGTAAGTGCATATGAAAAGCTATAAAATCATAGAGTTTGGTTCATCAAAAAAACATTAAATAAAAATTAAAGATCAAATAGGACAATTCGGACAACTTATTTTCCAATCAAAAATAGAAGACCCATTTACATCCTTTTTGTTTTAGAAAAAAATAAATATCTTATAAATCATTGATTATTAAGTAAAACTAATTCCACCGTTAAGTCGGTTATAAACACCTTCTATTAGAGAAACACTTTTATATTCTTTCGACGAACTTTTTTTCGAGTGTTTTTGTGAGTGTTGAAATTTACACTAATAATAGAAATCACACGTGATTTAGTATTTTTAAAATCACGTGTGTTTGTGATTTAAATTGTAAAACTCACATCACAAATCACATGCGAACATCATGTAAAAAATTTTAACATAACCTTTTTCATCATGCAAAAAATTTAAACATAACCTTTTCCAAATTCCTCTCACTTCTTTTCTCCGATTATCAAATCAAAACATGAAAACAGAGTGTAAACAAAGATAAGACAAGAGGCTTAGGGAGGTAAACGAACACAATATTTATTTAATTTTAAAGTAAAACAATTACAAGGACTATCGACACACCAACCATTACTACGTAGTGCATTTTGGACGAACCCACTTGGGTGCCCGGTGTGACACGGGGTATACTCGATTTGAAGTCACGCAATTTAACTTTTTTTTTTAAATGTTATTTAATTTTGTACGTGCAGCACCTTTTACATTTTTATGCTAATTTTTTTCTATATGATGCAACCTTAGTTTGGCTCTAAGAAATTATATAGTACCTTCGAAAACTCTAATCTCCGTCACGGTAACTTTATAAATGCGACCTGTGTTAACTTTATATTCAAAATTATGTATCTTCAGACAACTTGGGATTTTAAAAGCTAAGGATTTTTTATTTGATCGCGCTATAGTTCAATACAATAATATGCATCAAATATGAAACAGGAATACTACAACTAAAACCTCATGTTAGCATCAAAACAAATCCTCTTAAACAATCGATAGTACAAATTGACTTCTTAATCTATTTTAAGCTAGCATGATGCTAAATCAATATTACTGCTTTAATTCACATATGAAACCATCAATATCCTTGTCCGAGCTCCCGCCTTCACTAACAGCTTCTTTCGCCAACTCCATCCATTTTCTCGCGTTATTTTGGGCTACAACCCCTCTCTCTCCATCCATAATCTCCTTTATACATGACACAATGTTTGCTCGTGTCACCATACCCTTCTCGTCAGCCTTAACTCTTACTCCAACACCCCAAATGTCCTCTAGGCATTTGCCGTTGGTACTTTGATCAGTCCATTGTGGCATTCCCACAACTGGTACACCCAAACTTATTGCCTCAAGGGTCGAGTTAAACCCACAATGTGTAACAAAGCATCCTACCGACTCGTGTGCTAGCACATCCAATTGTTTACACCATGACACAATCAAACCTTTTCCTGTTTTCAACTCCAAAAATTCTTTTGGGAGCTTTTCCGTTTCACCAGCCCTAACAACCCACAAGAAATTCACATTACTTTCGTTCAAACCCCAAGCAACTTCTTGCATTTGTTCAGGTCCAAGCTGTGCTATGCTCCCAAAGGATACGTAAACAACGGATCCCTTTGCCTTATCACTTAGCCAGTTCATGTATTCACTATGGGTTGCATTGAAGAGATTGATCCCATAATCTTTGTCGTCTTCTAATCGTTTATCAAGGTACATTGATGGAAGTGTTGGCCCTATTACCTTCATTGGCCACATCTTTTTCATCCATTCTATTACCTAAAGTGAACAAAAACCAAAGATTACACACTACAAATCTATAATTCTTATATGTTTATTCAAGTATGGTTCCTAAAAACATTTACAAACTGTTTTAAGTGAAAAGTTTCCTGCCATCTTAAGAACATGTATGGTTAAGTTGTCTCAAGTGGACCATCCAAATAGTTTTGCGGCCATATGTGCTTTTCATACGTACAAGTGAAGTGTTGCTTCATATGTTGCATATTCTTCAGTGCATAAATATATGTGAAAAAAAACGTGCTTATCAAGTATGAGCTTAATTAAGGACTATTTAAAAGGGAACAGATACTTACCTCTTCCTCAAGTTTGTAGAACGTATTCGTGAAGACCCAACGTGCTTTATCAATATTAGCGAACTGATTTAACACAACGTTAGTCAATCCAGGGTAGTAGTACGGTCCATAATTGTGTACAAAAGACGGTGCCTCCCAGCACTCAAACTGTGGCAATCCAGGAACCAAAACACTTGAGACCAATGGCACCGGAATTAAACCCTTATAAACATGATAATATATATTGTTCACAGCACAAGCTTGTGTAAAAAAAGACCCACCATTAATTCCAAACTCCATAGCCACATCTAAAGCCCAAGGAATGAATGAATCATATACTATTGCATCAATAGTATTCCCTTCACTTTGTAACTTGTTGATCAAGCCACCTAATGATTTTGACCCGACTTCGTCGAACTTCTCTATGTAAGCTTCAGAGCTACTAGCACCAGCATAACCATGTTCATCAAAGCCGTCTGAAATAGGTTCGATTTCAAAGGAGGCTGTGTTAGTGTTGTGGGAAATGATGGTGTTTGAGATGTAGATGGTTGGTATGAGTGTTACTTTAACTCCTTTTGAGATTAAGCGTTTACCAAACTCGATTATAGGGTTCATGTGGCCTTGTGAAGGGTACGGGATGAGTAGGACATGTGGCGATTTGTTGGTTTGCTGATCCCCCATTTTTCAATAGGGTTTTTTAATGACAGCGATATTACAAAACTAGCAAGACACTAGGAGATACAATTTAATAACACGAGAATGAATTATACTGTACTCAAAAGCTTATGATAGGTGACTAGTGAGTTTGAGCTTGTAGTTGTTTGTTACTGAGGTATATATTGGGGAGACAATGCGTCATTGCTAATGTCACAGAAGTTGGATTTATATTTCGTATGTTTTCTTAAATTCATCCATCGTGTTACTACAGTACACTTGAAAGATTAACCTAAATAATATATGCGAGTACTATTCGAATTTGTCTTGCATAGATATATAATATTAAAGTGTCCGAAAACATTCATTATTTAAAACCAAGGAATAAGATCAGCAAAGACACTTTTTCAGAAAAAAAAACAAACGCGGAGCAAGTAAAGGTATTAAAGTAAGTTTAACTTGATCACATATTAAATGTTGAAAATAAAGATAAGTTATGTTGGACAGGATAATATTCCACGTCGTATCCGCATTTTTGGATTGCTAAGAAAACCTGTGAAAAATCCAAATCTAAGACAACGACTTGCACATGATGAAACAACAAAAAGTTCCGTATCAAATTTTTGTTGCAGTTTAACTTTTAAGTTTTGTAGGTACTATTTTTCTAACTTTTCCACAACTTGGTGTTAAAAAAAAAAAAAAAAAAAAAAAAAAAAAAAAAAAAAAAAAAAAAAAAAAAAAAAAAAAAAAAAAAAAAAGTTTGTAGTTTAACATTATCCAAATTTGTTACGTTTGGATGGGGTGATTATTGTTGCACACTTAGAGCTAGAGGTACGGTGGTGCCAAATGGTGGCACCGTTCTACCAGCCCAAAAAATCGAACAGCTCACCATACCATGACTCGTGCCGTTCCAACCACACCACGCCATTTTATTATTATTATTATTATTATTATTATTATTATTATTATTATTATTATTATTATTATTATTATTATTATTATTATGGTAAAAATGGACCGTAGCATTTAAACTTGAATATAGGGAATGTTTGGTAACGGTAATTTTACCGTTTGGTGAGTTTTTGAACAAAAATAAAAAACTTTTTAAACCCATAATTTACCTATAAATACACTACAAACTTCAAACTTCTATATATCAACCTCAAACAACAATTCAAACACAAAAAAAATGGCTTGTAAACTCCCTCATACCGTCGAACAACTTCAAAAGTATATCGAAAAACAAGCCGACAAAGATGACACGGATCGACAAGAGGCTATTGTCGAAGTGATTAAGAAGTTTCAGCTCGCAAAGGCACTCAAAAAAACAATTGAGAGAACGATACACGGAGTGCAAAGACATCTTTGAAGAAAGAAAAGCTGTGATCGATCAGTTTTTGTACGATGAATATCGCAAAGACGCTGTCGTTACTGAGACGTTGTGGGGTTGTGTGAATCATATACAGACCCAAATCTTCAACAAGACCCATTGGAGTTTTGAGAAAAATGTGGAAGCTGGTTCTGTATCACAACATAACCAACAATTTGTGCAAGGTGCATCAACTTCTACCAATGCACCAAGATTTGTTGAGCAACAACAACATCAACCTCATCTGGATCAATTTCGGCTAGGTTATGAAGAAGATGCGGGTTGGAACGAGAGTAAGGAGCGGGAGCTTAACAGGTTGGAAGCAAAGTTAGAAACAGAGAAGTTTGCGGACTACTCTGCGTACGACAACGATTACCGCTCAGACAACTCTGAAACCTGGATCACCCGAATTACGAATGAATGTTTATGTAATGTTTATGTTATTTTTATGTAATGTTTTAATTCCAAGAAGTTTATGAACGTTTTATGAAAGTTTGTTTTTTTNCGGCACCACGGTACCCACTGCTCTTATAGATATAGATTCAGGTAATGTGAGATACGTATGTGTTTAAGACGGTATTAGATAGAGCAATCTGGATTATGGGCTTGGGTTCATTATAGTTTCATTATATGTGCCCTATAAGTATTTGAAGATTAATAAAGTTTAATCTATGGGTTTTCAATGTTCAAAATGGTATTGGAATTCTTGATCTGATCTTCGGACCTAGTCGACCACCTTGAGCCGCGACCTCAATGTCACCCTGTCAACCCTAGCCACCGTATCCATAGTCTTAAAAAAAAATAATAATAAAATAAAATAAAAAGACTATTGTTTCGACCATAACTCCCAAACCTTGAGGAGTTAACTAATGTAACACCCCCAAAATTCGTACAGCGGAAGACTTACAAGCTTTCGGGGTGCTACGTGAATTGATACCATCACAAGTATAGATAACAAGATAGCATAGATATTAATGTAAACCAAAGTAAGCAAAAGTCAAAGTTTACATAAATCTATGGGTTTTAGATAGGTAAGCCCAAAAATAGATAATAAAAAAAACAGGTCTTAATAAAAGTAATATCAGAGCATCTGTCGATGTCTCAAACCAAGCCCAGATCCAAGCCACATTGCCGTCGTCCAAGTAGTGAAAGCAAGACTTCTAATTACCTGAGAAATACATGCTTAAAAAGGTCAACTTTCGCTGGTGAGTTCATAGGTTTAAAGTAAAAATCATACGGGACCTGAAGGATTTTAGCGCTATGTGTAACTAGTGCAGGCATAGACATCATAATTCAATCACCACGCAAACGCATCTAAAGTTTATCACCTTAATAAGGATGAATGGTCATAGTGAGTGGGCCCCTCAACGGTCACTAGTCGGGCTACAGCAAGGAACCACCCATTGCTGCCCCGAATCTAGGCCGCAGCAGAGTCTATTCCAAACTAGGGTTAAGACGCCCTAGTTCAAGGTCAACGTCTACTTTCGTCTATCCTAAAACTAGTCTACACAATAGCAAAACGAAATAGTAGCAGGTCCAAGAAAACGGCAGCATGTATTCTCCCCCAAATTTAGGAAAACCATTAAAATGCGAGTAAAAGTGGGGCTATGAAACTCACCTCGAATGTAGCAAGCAGAAATCAAGATAGATACGTAAATAGCAAAAGAAAGCAAGGCTAAGACTTCACAGCAACTATGACTCGGCACGACCTATATATATATAGAACTCAACTTAATATAACTCTCGAAATTTAATTACTTCCCTTAATTCCCGAATGGTTTCCGTTTATTTTCCGAAAGAAAAATATTCTTTGAAAGTGTTAGTCATCGCTTGGTATCGTTCGATATCGTTTGGTATGGGTACTAGAGACAAAGTCTCGACTCAAATGAACTCACGCCAAATAGTTCCTCCAATCATATCATATACACATATCCAAAAATATAATCTCTCAACGGCATATAACACGAAAGTCAATTAATCCACATAGCACGTAGTAGCATTTAAAACATATAAGAAGTCATCAAATAGCACGCAAAAGGTCAAAGTCAAATGATATGACCTTACGGATCGATAAGTCATCGTACGAATGGTCGACGGCTTATCAAATTCGTCAACTTGATAAGTCCAACCATTTGTCGACTTACTTATTAGCCCTTAAGTATATCATTAGTCGTAGGATGCATTTTTCGTCAACATGGCCACTTAATATCCTTATTGGGCTCCTATTGGGCTCGTCAGTCCAATAGGTCCAACAACGATATTAATGACCCGTTATCGATAAATAAATCCGTGACTTTACTCAAATAAGGTTAAATACTCATTACCAAAGAAATAATAAGCCTTGGACTTGCTTAGCGTGTGCTCGAATATTTAATAATTCACTTCGAACATTACGTTTGTTTTGAATCCATAAAGATTCCTTTTTAAAGACTTTACCGTTATTAACTCGTGATATGAATTCGTTATATATTTATTTAATAAAGTTTCGATAAATATTAATCTAACTTAATAGTTAATAGTTATCGTCACGTTATTATTTTATTTATTACGTTACCTATTTATTATATAAGTGGGTATATATACATATGTTTGCACATATATATATATTTAGACTTATATTATATATAAGTTAGTCGTAATAAACTATATTAACGAATTATTATTTATTCGAGTCCACGTGCCCGAGTCATGAATTCCCGGTCCACATAACTAGTCAATGTCCAAAGTCCATGTCACGGCATTGTTGAAGCCAACCAAGACTAGGGAGTCAAGGCGACCTCAACTTGCACCAAATATAACGTCATAATATAATACCAATCCAATAATATATCCCGATATCCAATCACACTTCACAAACTACAACAATGCGAGGCCGTCTATGGCTCTCGTACTAACCTATCTCCGTCATTATAAAAGTTCACAACCTTATAACTCCGGAATTCAAAACCAAGCTTTCCGTTTCAATAACACAATCACAATAAACGTTAGTCCACAATCTTTATATATATAAGAGGCTACATATGAGTTGCACTTGATGCTTTGAAGATTGTACATGAAGCACATAATGATGACTCATCATGTCCTATGTCCAGTCATCACAATTTTAATGCCTACTCATCAAGTGCAATGTCCAGTCAGCACTAACAATTTATTTAAACTTTCGGAATTGTATTAAAAAATTTGACACAAGTGAGAATCGAGCCCCGGTCTCCCATGTAAACAACCAACACTCTATCACTATGCCAAAGTGGTTTTTGTGAAACAATTTGAAAAACAAAATTCATAAGGCATTGAATTTAGACGTTACATATCTGTATATTCCTTTGACTTTCACATGTGTTTCAACACTCCTTCATTTTCTCCCCAAAATCTCTCCTATTTTTTGAAACAGAATCACACCTTCCATATTTCACTCACAATTTTTGAATGCAGTCAATGATTATCCTCCCAATCAATATGATCCATTTGCATTTTCAAAATCATATCACAAAAATCACGGATCCATTTCCTGAAATCCTCCCAATCAATACGACAACACCAAACAATTGTTTAATCATTCTCACAATAGTTTCACTTTCTTGGGCTTATTCAACTTCAGTTTCAAATATATTGTGTACCAGATTGATTCAGAATCAAGATTTGAATTTGATATTAGCATAAATTCTCTTAAATTTGATTAATTGTTTTTTCTTTTTATAGGTGCATGAATGGTGATCCAAAATCATAATTAAAGATTACAATCGAAGTTCACTAGGTATCTTTGATAAAACAAAAAATTCGATTATTATTTTTGGTTATTTTGATTCAGTGATTAAGGTTGTAGATATGTGTTTTCTTTGATTGCAGTTTTAATACCAGGTATGAAAATGTTTGTGGTTGTTTTCTTCATTGAACGTTAATTTTTTAATAAAAAGTTCGTATTTTTATAAAAACAAGATTTGATTTGTTTTATTTTGATTTGGTTTCCGTGTTTTGATGAGAGCGGCGATTGATTTGGTTTGTGGGTTTTTATTGCAGCGGCGATTGAGAACAACACAAGATTTAATCACCAATATGGCCTCCTTATATGGCATTCTGATGCAGATGGCTCATACAGCTTGCTAATACGGTAACAAAATATTAATCTCATTGTGTCTATCCCCCACCCATAAGTGACGTTGTTGTTGTTGATGCTACTGATATTAGGATGACTTCATGTACTTAGGATGATTAAACATAAGTGAAATCTAATTGAGTAACCTTTGGTATGTGTGGTAGTTCATGATCATTTTGGGTACGTTTCTCAATGTGGTCCAGTTTTGATAGCATTGGTAACATGTGTAGCTAAAGCTACAAATGATGTGAGTGGTGATGGTAATGTTCAGTCCATGGTTGCCGTTTTGATTTTTTATGTTATATTTTGTAACGCGTTTTAACGGGTTTTTTTGTTTGTTTTTTATTGTTAGGTACAACTTGGGCAACAGTTCTTACTCGACGCTATATTTTTAGAGGGTTGCAGTCGGTTGCATCTGGTATGAATAAGCACATCAGAGGAAATGACATAGATTAATGTATACGGGTAAGATTTAATTTATTTTATATAAAGTAAATTTTCTATGGGAATCTGTGGGTACAATTTTCTGCAAATGGAGAATGTGAAATCTGTAACCTAATAGCTAAGGCTATGGAAAGATTTGGGAAAGGGGGCGTCATCAATATTCCTTGGGTTTGGGCAGCCATCAGCTTCCTTGAAGGCTGCAGGCTCACTACATGAGGCAAGTATTAAGACTGGTGTTGTTCTATCTTGTCGACAGGCTCCTGGTGGTGAGAAAAAGAATGTGATTTCTGGAAATTTTGGTGAGAGAATCATCAAATTCAATATTTCTATTTAACATATATGTTTCTGAGGTGTCAATTGTTTTTAAGATCGATAACTTTTTGATTAGTCTTCTACTTTTTATTTTGTTCTTTGGCTGGAATAGAGACTACTTACAGAAAATGATCAAAGACAGCAGCATGTATGGATTTAGAGGTGGCCCTGGTGGAGTTATGAAGGGTAAATATGATAAGTTAACCGATGAAATTTTCTATCGTTACAGAAATCAAGTGATGTTTCAACTGTTCCATTCTTTTTCGTGATTTGGTGACTAATAAAAAAACATACTTTATAGTTTGTAGACTGTGAATCACATGCTTTTACCTTAGACTTTTACTCAAATTGTTTGTGCTAATAATAATTTGCAGGTTTGCTTTGATATGATTTGCAGTGGAAGTGGAAGGGATAAGAAAGAAACCCCGGAGCAGGTTTTTTACATTTCGATATGCAATGCCTTTATCATACCTTTAAGTTTGTTATATAATGTTAATTATTCTTGCAGTTTAAAGAAGCTCGGGAAACTGTTACGAAGCTTAGATTTGGATGGACTTGTGGTCATTGGTCGGGATTACTCAAAAACAATGTCTGCCTGATAGCAAAAAACATTAAGTATGTTATAATATGTCTGTACTAAAATCCAAGATCTACATGTTTCAATGTTTGTCAACAAACAGATAATCGTTCATATGGATTTTTATTCATTTTTATATTTATTTTGTATGCCCAGTGACTTAAAAACTCGGATTATTGGATGCCCGAAGACCATTGATGGTGACTTGAAGTGCAAAGAAATTTCAACAAGTTTTGGATGTGACTGTGTGCAAGGTATTAATCCACTCAAAATTTACTACACCAAATTGCACAAAGCGTATTCTTCATGTATTAAAAAGTTATATAGTTAGCATCGGCAACCCCTGGGTCTGCTACATTTCAAGGGTGTGGGATTTTGTTGATCGACTGCTATAAAAAAATATGTATCATTACAACTTATTGCTTAATATTTCATTATGTTTTATGGCCATTAAGTAATTTAGGTTTATTCCACGGATGATAAAACAGTTGATAATGGAACCATTGATTTAATGGGCTGGCAATCATAATATTCATGTAGCTGTTAAGGCGTTCGGGAAGAGACCTGCACTTCAGGTAATACATCCATGTCTGCTTGCCATGCCCAGATTTTATCTGAAATGGTTTAATATAGATTCACATTTTTAACAAGGACATGAATTCACAAGTTAAGGGGTATTAGATTTGGCAGTTTCAGTTGTTCACTTGAAATGGGCAAGGAGGATTGTTTTTTCATCTCTCGAACATTTTTTTGGACTTTTTGAATTTGGTTCAAATGATTCAACCCGGTCAAACGGGCCAAAATTCGCCAAATGCAAAAGACTTCTTATCAAAAAGTTTCCTCAATACAACCATATTAAGAGGTTTCCTATTTGAACCGTTTCTCAAAACCGATGACCAACCCAATATGACTTAATTCAGGTGTTTTGTGCTCATGCCCATTATTAAGAGGTTTCCTATATATCAGTTTATATATCAGATTGCTAATAAAATGACTTAATTCAGGTGTTTTGTGCTCATGCTCATTATTTCCCTGTTGTCTTGGCCGTTACATGTTTGGTTTCTTTGGCTAACTAAACCCAACCCCCACAAATTTGGATCCAAAACATTTAGTTTTTGGGTACTGACAGAAATGGATCCAGTCTGAAACACATTATGTCCAAAATCATTTTTTAACTAATACGTAGTAGTTTCTATGTCAGATACAAATTAAATTAACGTACAGGTGCAACAAACTTCACGTATTTTTATATGCTGCATAGGAAAGTATAAGGGTAAAGATTTGTCAGTGTTGTTAACTTGTGATGTTGCAATATAAGCTTACAAATACAAAAAGCATAAGCAATCCCTAAGATCCCTTTGGTTACCTGATTGTCACAACTACAAAAAGCATAAGCAGATCCAAACCAACCTGTTTTACTACCTGAGAGGTGTTTGATATTAGTTATTTTGAAGTGCTTATTTGGCTTTCAAAGATGATTGTTACCAGAGAGTCACATTTCAGTACAACTCAAACTGTTGATACATAATTTCAGGAAGAAGGATTGCTTACTTCATTTTTGGGAGGTGGGTGTGAGTGTGAGGGTTACACCCTTCGTGTTGTGGGACATTCCCTTGGATGAGCTATTGCTGCAATGCTAGGATTGAAGGTATCGAATCATATTTATATGTACCATAATATATTAAGCAATCTGGGTCTAGGACTTGGTCCATGGGTTTTAATTCTCCACCTTGGCTGTTTAGAATTAAATTACTTTATAAAAATTAATAATCAAGTTTATTCAAACATCGTTGGTTAAAGTTCCACGAAACGACACATGTGGCTTACACAAGCATCTCAATCAGAGGCATTTTTAGCCCCAATACCAAATTTTGTATATAACCTACGTATAAAAGTCATACATAATTTGTGTGAATAAACAGTTATTGAACTGAATTATGGGCATCACGCATTCATTGCATTTCTAATATTCTGGTTCTTCATAAGAGTTATATGGAAGATATCCTCGATTACATGTATATAGTTATGGGCCACTTCCATGTGTAGATTCAGTCTTAACAAATGCATGTTCAGTTTTGACCCATTCTCTCAACCAACTCTTTTGCCACCTTTACACATGACTCTAAACATGAGAAATAAATTACAAGATGCAAGTTATTATGTGGTTATAAAATTGTGTTTCTTGGTTTTATAATCAGGTTACAAAGTTATATATGAAAATTTATACACACATCAGGAGGTGTCTATGTAGGGACTATGTACAGAGTTGAGATAATGGTGCCTTATGGTGAACACAAGAATGTGGTGGCTGTAAATTCAAGAGCCCAAAAAATGTGTCCCCCATATTGGAAGAACACTATGAAAACTTTTTGTTAAGCGAGGTAAACTTTTTACTTTATTACCCAAAGTATAAGTTCAACCAAATTGTGTGCATCTCCATACAATAATCTTATGGATAACATCTAAAGTGATCACATAATAAGATTATAGTTTTAGGGACCTTTTATGGCCATTCTGACTAGACCTGCAACATAAGGTTTGTGTAGCTTAAATATGCTCCACAAGCTATATCTCACTTTCAAGTTCACTCATTTACATTCTTCAACATTAAAACCTTGGACACATAGGTTAATGAAAGTGTTGTTATTAGTCAAATGGTCTATTATAAGCTTTAGTATAGACATTTGGTAGCCAATATTAAGCACACCTTCACCTTTTAGTTCATGAGTAAGCATATGTGCACCACTTTGTTATATATCAGGTGCAATAATGTCTTAAATATAGTTATTTCATGAGTAAGCATATGTGCACCACTTTGTTATATATCAGGTGCAATAATATCTTCAATATAGTTATTGCCTTCTGATTTGTTACTCATTTCTTTTTGATGAGACAATAAAGAGGAGGTTCTCAATTCACTTACACAAGCCCATAAGGTGAAAAAGACTGAATACATACAGAAGCACGTGATGAGAGTTTCTATAAATGAGCTGATGATGTACATGAAGTCAAACGAAAGTTGCTGATCTCCAATTCTAATGTGAAAGTAGTAAATTTCTTAAGGTGGTTTGTTTTATGTAAATCTATTTTCTGTAAGATGTACTTCTATTTTGCTTTTGGAAGTTGTACATATGTTCCACTTGATTGAGATTTGTTGCCATAATTTCTATTTCTTATTACTTCTAAAGCCGGTAACAATGTTGTCTACAAACAAGTTTTTCATAGGCTTTGTATGTATGAATATAATAATTATGTAAGACACCATATTTATGTATTACTTTTGAATATTCACATGTCTATTTTATTTTTAGCATATGCATTTTCATGATTGTATTCAACCTATAATATTCCATCTTATATTTATAATAAAATGTAAACCTTTTTCAACAATTATATGCATGTTTATTCATTATTTATATACGTCTACTAAAAATTCGTCAAACAATTTTATAAAGCGCACCCGCCCATCGGGCGGGACATGAAGCTACGGGTAATGAATATGTTTTTTAGGTGAAAATGTTAAAGCAAAATTGAAGGTTTTAAGCCGCGATAAAAACGGACACTACACAAACTATATTACCAAAATTAATGAAGGTTTTAAGCCGTGATAAAAACAGACACTACACAAACTTTCATTTTAGATCCACATCTGAGTTTTTTTAGTTAAGTTATCAAATGTAGATATTCTTTACAAGTGTTTACATTATCCATTATTATCATTATTTTTGTTTAACATATTTGCCGTTATTTGTTATTTACTTACGTACAGTTAAATATTGTCAAACACTAATATGAAGCGAACCCGCCCATCGGGCGGGTTATGAAGCTAGTATCTCTATAATATATTACATAAGTAAATAACCTTCAAGTTCAGTCACACCTCTTTGCCCTGATTGTGGTGGATCCACTGAATTCAGTACCCATCAGATACATAGAATCAGATTCAATTATATGCATATGAAGTACTGAATACATGAAAGTGGAATGTAAAAATGACTTGTAGGAATATATACCTCCTCTGTTATGAATTGAGGTGCAATAACATTGATTCGGCCGATAACTTGCTCCACGTTTATGGTATTTTTTGTCTAAACGCAACAGGCTTCAGCTACCCCCACCAACAACCGGGGCCAATGACATTCGAAGAGGTCTTCTCAATTACCATGAATTTAAGAATAAGGGTAACCTTGGGTTGTTACAATTGACACGATACTCTAAGGTTTTTCTTACATCACTTATAGCACTATTTTCATGAACTTTTTCCTGGTCCAACCTATTATTCTGGGGGAACGCACTGCTATTATGACCTACCACTTCCAGAGACAACCTATAGTTTTCCATTCGGCCCATGCAGCTTCTGACTCAGCTGCATTTGAAGAAGCGCACATCATAAATCAAAGCACCCAATATAACAATAGGCTGCAAAACATAATGCACACCTGATCCTCATACTCGTTGGTGTATTGGTTAGCCCTATTAAAAATCAACTTCTTGTTAGCCGCATTCTTCTTCTTCCAAAGCTCTTCTTGCTTCTTCACCAAATCCCATTCGTCGCTTCTTTTTTGATTCTTCAATAACTGGTCGGCTGCCTTCATGAAATGCAGATCTCCAACATGAAATGCAGTGCCTTATATCTGCATCAGAAGTCATTAAGATCCATTCTTCATCTTCGTCCAAGTACTTGAGCTTGCAAGTCCCTGGATTTAGCTTGCATCTCTTGCTAATTTCCTTCTTAAGAACTGCAAGTGTTGCTAATGAGATTGGGAGGTGGATTTTGAACACATCATCGGCATACTCTGCATTTATATCTTGGTTTGGACTGCCATCATTCTAATCGCTTTAACTCTCATCCACATCACTCAACTTTCTCTTCACAAAGTTTGTTAGTTGCCATCCTGAAAGGCCAAGAAGATTTCATTTAGAGAAA
>LBNU01019544.1:0-25267 GCA_014162995.1 Artemisia annua
ATTTGAAAAGCGTGTATTTGACGCTTCTGGAAAACTTTGCATCCGTGTCAATGTCACAATGTGTCATGTTATGTTTGTTTCTATTTGAATGTATTTTCCATAAAACTTTTCTAGAAAGACAGGCGTACCTGTTGATACCATTATTAATGAAACCAAATAGTGAATTTGTTTGCATGTTACTCGTCGGGTATATGATACATCCTGGGCAACAAACTGATGAACCATCAATAGAAGTTCAAAAAAGCTCCACTTTTAGTTAAAAAATTCAAGCACCTCAATACACGGTTTCTTGTTTATTCGTTTTTACACATTTCGATATGCTAGATCGCATTGCAAATGATTTAAGCTAAAAGGTAGTTTAGTCATTTGATATGAGATCTTTCTCAGCTCCAAGTGTGTATATTACTTTTCTTAACATTGTTGAAGTTTATAAGAATTGACATCACTTTTAAATGGAACGAACTTATGATAATCTTAAAAATTTATTTTGCTTATAATGGCAAGTTCAATAGATTGTATTTGTTTCATCTTACTATTTCTTAAATGTGTTTTCATATTGTCACATGACTTAGGATCAAATGAGAAAAACTTTTAAAATGAGAAGGATGAGAAATAACTATAACCACATATTAGAGATGCATCAACTTGAATTAGATGCATCCCTAGTCTTTTAGATGCACCCTAATATATTTTCTAACTAAAAATTAGATGCATATACATATATTAGATGCATTTTAGCAAGTTAGGAAAATCCTATGTATTTTTCGTCCTCTGCGGGTCAAATTTATTGCAAGTACTAATTTGCATCGTTTTCACTTCAAAATTACTTTTGAAACTTATTGGGATGCATCTAAATGAATAGAGATGCATCTAATTCAAGTCGACGCATCTCAAATATGTGGTTATAGTTATTTCTCATCCTTCTCATTATAAGTTTTCTTCTCACTAGATCCTTACCCATTGTCACATTTCAAAAACATAAATTATTATGATGTTGATAGTGACATTGTTTTTCAGCTAAAAGAGGGTAAAGACCATAAAATAAGAACCTACTTTCTCCAATTTACCGAAATGAAATATCTACATTTTTATTAACATTTAAGCCAACGAAACTATCAAGTATTGTTCCGATATCAACAAAAAGTTGTATTATACTATAAATAATAATTGAAATGACTATATTACCCTTGTCTTCTTAAATATAAATCCCTGTAAAAAAACAAAACAAAAGAAAAATCTTATCACACAACCATAAAATCAAAACGCAACCATAACTTTTCAAAACCAACAATAAATCAAACCCTTGTATATAAAAGTAACAACAAGCTCAAAAATAAATTATCACGACTCGACACGACTCGAAATGCAACCAGCAAGCTTCGGCCATTAACATTTAGGCTCACGGCATCACCTCGACTCGACAACAAAACCTAACTAATGATGATACCAAGATTTTTATAAGTTTAAATTCGTAACCTATATGCACCCTAATGCCAATTAACCACCACGCGTGTATCAGAGGTGTACAACGCACGGTGGTCTTACCTTATCTTCCTTGGATTTAGCCCGATCTAGCGATTGGTGGGTGGTGTGTGTTGGCGCGTCTACGTCGGGTGAGGAGGGTGTGCGGGCGTGTGGCGCAGGGCGACCTAGTCATGGACCTGTGGGGGGTGGGGGGGGCGGTGCCTCCACCGATCGCCGTAAAAGTCAGATTAGTGTAGAAAAATTTTTGACCTTATTAAAGTGGAACCCTCCCAAAAATCAAATGCCTCCCCACATGAAGCCCAAAAAATATAAATCTAGTTTATTGTAAAAAATAAAAAAATTATGACCTTTATTAAAGTGCATCACATTACCATAAAAAATAATTTTGCTCCCCGCCTGGAAAAAAAACCCTGGTAGCCGTCGCTGACTGTTTGGTGGTTAAAACAACAAAAGGAGTCACAAAGTGATGTGTGGGTGTCGTGTGGCGTTTTACGGTGGGCGTGTGGTGTTCGTAGGTGCCGGGAAGTGGTGAGGGCTTGAGTGGGTTGGGGCGACGACTAAGAGGAAAGAGAAACAACAAAACCCTAGAATTCTAAAAGGATATGTTTAAGCAAACCAAGTGAAGTAATATAGTCATCAATATAAGTATTTAAATAAAGTCGGTCTGTTGACTTCAACATATTTGAAAATTTCTAGCGTTAAATGTTAATACAAAATAAGTACGTGGTCATCTGGAGAATTTGGAGAAAGGCTTTATTTTATGCCTTGACCCGCTAAAAGAGGAATATTAACCTATCCTCTTGTTATTAGTTATCGATCGAGTATGTTTTTTGTAAGTACTCCGTACTGGTCATTTGGTTGAATGAGCCAACAACTGAACACATCTTAAATGGAATTGTTGCTATTGAGGTAGCATGGACTATATATGCTACGTTATGGTTTAGTACATTTTTTTTCTCTCACCAAACTACATTTACTAAAAATAGTTAAGGATTTCATCACATCGACGCATCAATCACTATATTTGAGCAGTAGTTATTGTTGAGCCACTTCTGCATCA
This sequence comes from Artemisia annua, assembly GCA_014162995.1. NCBI lineage: Eukaryota > Viridiplantae > Streptophyta > Magnoliopsida > Asterales > Asteraceae > Artemisia > Artemisia annua. The sequence goes on from LBNU01019544.1 coordinate 2,546, forward strand.
TTTTCCTATTTTGCGGCAGCTGATATTAGACGTGTTTAAGCATATCTTGTTTGCTTCAAATCTTTCTTGGTATATAGTATATACAAACTATAACAGAATATTGCAAACCCCCATCAAATGGCCTAATGGTAAGGTTGTTGGTTTTCTCACAATAGGTCAAGTGCTCAAAATCTCGTTAGATGTGTACATTTAGGAGTGGCCAGAGAATGGTAGAAAATAGTTTCAGAATTAAATTGGTAAGGCTACGTATATGTGAGTCAAGAAAAGCTCACCCTCCCCTGCAAAACCTGAACGCAAAAAGCTCACCTCCTTACTCGTTTATAACATATTATTCCATGGTGGCAATATAAACAAATGCAATAAAGATCATTTCTTAATTAGATCCTACAAAGGAATAAGATTCAAATTCATACGGTACCAAAGAAAATCCGTTGCGACTCAAAGATTAGTTACTTGATGTTCTTAGAAATATTGGAAGGTTAATAATTCCTTGATTCTCATTCATTCACACAATCAATAAATAGTTTACAAGAAATAATTTTATACTAATATAAGTGGGCTAGGCCTACAAATACAAAATAAATACACTAGTGGGCCATAAAGAATGCATCGACTAATACTCCCACGTAGTTGGAGCAAGAGGAGGTTGGACGCTCAAAATGGATCGAAACTCCTGAAACAAAGCAGATGGCAGCCTTTGGGGAAAATGTCGGCGTACTGATAACGAGAAGGTACATGTAGAACGCACAGCTGACCAGCGGTAATCATGTCACGGACGAAATGTATGTCAATCTTAATATGTTTCGTCCGTTGATGTTGAACAGAGTTGGCAAACTATATAAATGGCACTGACGTTATCACAGTATACAAGAGTGGCAGATGATAAAGGGGAATGTAACTCACGAAGCAAATTACGAAGCATGCAGTCTCAGCCACAACGTTAGCAACACCCTGGTATTCAGCTTCGGCACTATAACGGGAGAGGGTGTGTTGACGCTTGGATGACCAAGATAGTAAGTTATCACCCAGAAAAACACATTAACCGGAAGTAGACCGTCTAGTAGAGGGACAACATGCCCAATCAGCATCAGTATAACCAACAAGAGAAGTAGTGAATGATAAATATAGGTGTAGACCAAAATCCAAGGTCCCCTGAATGTATCATAAGATACGTTGAGAGCGGAGAAATGTGGCTCCCGCGGATCGTGCATATAAAGGAATATTTGTTGTACTTCATAAGACAAATCCGAGCGTGTAAATGTGAGGCACTGAAGCCCACCTGCAAAACTGCGATACAAAGTAGGATCCTGAACTGGAACGCCTTCGGGACCCAATTTAGACTCCGTATCAACCGGTGTCCGAGAAGGGTTACAGTTAAGCATATTTTTTGGGGTAAAAGGTCAAAAGACCCGGTAAATATATTACTCCAAAAAGCATTTAAGTACAAAGGATATGGGTGAATCCCATATCTCAGCCCGTTACATAGGCGAAAAGCTTACATAACGAGATACTTCCTATTTTCTAAACAAGAAAACAAACCACTACTCAAATGATAACATAAGACATAACGAAATAAAGATTACTTCCTAAGACCTTGAAGCTTGGTGGCATACATGGCATTAAAAGCATCCAAATTCCCTGGAAGATCATAAATCTGTTGCGCATAATCATCATAGTCATAGCCATCATATTCATCTTCATACTCGTATCCACCACCAAACAGATTACCTGACTCGTCAAACGTGTTCACAACCTAGTCCTCATCAGTATCTGAATCAACTATCTCTCCTAGCTTAGAAAAAGGGTTAACCCTCTTAGTAGAAGAGTTAGATGGAGTAGAAGAAACACTAGGCTTAGAGGCCCCAGCCTGTTCCTTCTCTATCAAATCACTCACAAGAGGTTCTTGTGAGGTCCTTCCACTCTTTAACGACCCATCCATTTTAGCTTCCACTGAACTACCAGATTCCACATCCTTTTTAGCTTCCACTTTACTACCAGATTCCACATCCTTGTTGATATCATAAGTAGGAATACCCAACTCATCTGTATCATCCATGTTAAGAGCATCAAACTGATTGGATGTAGTAATCTTCATTTATCTTCGTACCACTAGTATCAGCCACATCAGTAGACTTTTTCTTATTGGCATCCACTTTCTTGGGTTGAGTAGGAGGCGCTTTGGGTCGATATTGCATCTTATTCCCCACAACAGGTTTAGGAAAACCTCCCTTACTGTGACCAGATTGACCACCACTATTACTCTTCTTCTTATTATTGACCGTTTTAAAACCATCATTAACACTTGGTATAGGCTGAGTAGTAGGCAAAACATATTTAGGACAATAAACCAAAGTATGACAAAAAATCGTACACTTCTCACGACGAGGCGGTTTCCACTCGTATTCAACCCGAATCTTCTCAATAGTCGAACCTGTACCATCAAGTAAAGGTATTTCAACAGTGAGGCTATCCCGAAGCACCTCATCCGACTTCACTTCAATCATGCACCAAGCAAAGCTACTACGGCCCCATGATTCATTGCACATCTGGCTAGTATAAGCATCTAACATTTTGGGCGTACCAATCAACGTGGCAAGAAGACTAAGGCCATCATCAGAAAACATAGCAAAAGGAACATCATGGAATTTAACCCACACCGGGATGTTGGTCAAATCCTCTTTAAGTAAGTTGGTGTTCAAGGTCCATGGTTTAAGAATAATTGGTACATTTCCAATCAACCAAGGACCGTTTTCAAGAACATCATCAACACCTTTCTTAGAATTGAACTTAAAGAAAAAGAACCCCTTTGCATTCATCATAACCTTCTGAATACCATATTTAGCCCACGCATTGCGTACATAATAATCCACAACAGGAAAAGTAAGGCGTTGACCAAGGAAATACGCATAAAGAGTATTCTCAAATCTGGTATTCACCTCTTCCACTACTTTCATCGGGCCAGCAAGATCAACTCCAATTTTTTTATTACTACATTCCAACCTACGAAAATTAGACACATGTTTCTTAGGATCATTGAAGTAGCACCCGCATAAGAGACCGATTTCACACCAGTTCCACTATTAGGATTAATCTTAAGAGCATTAACACTAGTAGGATTAGTCGTATTCCCAAGTGTACCAAATTCTTGTGATAGCATAGCAACATCAAAACTCGACAAAGAAGAAACCTGTTTAGGGACATTAGAGGTGTCCAAAGGCTGTATATCATTAGACGAACCAGGTTTCTCTAGATTAGCACTTCCCCTACTCGATGATTCATCCACACTTGTAGCAAACAACACATTACCATCAGCTCTAGGCTCAACATAATTCGAAGAAGCTTGCTACACATTAAGATGCTCATTACTCTTTTTCAAAAAACCATACGGATCATTAGCGAACGAGTCAAGTGAAACCGGCTTCACTTGTTCAGGAACCAACTTATCAACACCACCAGATGCATTCGAAACTGATTGTGCAACCGTAGAATCTGCCCCATCCTTAACGCTTAGACCATGATCAGATTCATCATCTTGTGCACCAGTAGCAGTGGAAATACATCATTTGGGGTTCCTAACACTCCTAGCAGCTTCGCGAGTTTTAGAACGTTTGAATCTAACACTCAATTCATCTAAGTTCACATTAACAGGTTGTGTTAATGAATTAGTACCCATCGAATCACCAGCATCAGAAGTACCCACATGCTTCGACACCTTAGTCGCACTCTTAGTATCCAAAAAACCCTTATTCATCTCTCCAATTCCCACAACCACACAAACCAAACATTGAAAATCCTCCAATGACCAGCAATCTTCCGTTGGGACAAAAATAATCCTGTAGAATGACGAACTGCAGATATACTAAAAAAATTAAGAGCCCCGAGATCAGTCATGTCAAACTCACTGTGTAGTGAAGCAATAATCTACTAAAGTAAACCAGTAGAAGAAGCTGTGAGAATAATGTCATCCACATATATAAGTAAATAAGCAACCTCATAACCTTGTCGGTAAATGAACAATGAAGAATCACATCGACTATGGTAAAATTCAGCTGCAACCCGTGTGGCATAACCTGCAAACCGTTGAAACCAAGCACGAGGTGCTTACTTCAGCCCATATAAAGATCGCTGCAAATAAAACATGGTCAGGATACCGTGAATCAACAATTCCATGATGCTGATAGATGTAGACAGTCTCAGATAAATCACCATTAAAAAGCATTCTTAACATCAAGTTGATAATCCCTTGATTCTCATTAATTCACACAATCAATAAATAGTTTACAAGAGATAATTCTAGCCTAATGTAAGCGGGCTAGGCCTACGAATACAAAATAAATACACTAGTGGGCCATAAATAATGTATTGACTAATAAGAAAGAGGCAGAAAAATAACTTAATAATACGGAGTAAAACTTCGATTGACATTTTGAAATAACAAGTTAAAATAGATCGCTAAAAAAATTAGATCGTCAATGGAAATGATGTAAACTTCACATGTAGAAGGAAACGAATTCTTGATAAATCACACAGTTCAAAGTTTAAACATGGAGAACAAAAAAATATAACAAACCACGACTGTGATATTTAGTTTCACAAACAAGATACATACATAATAATTCAATGCCTAACTGAACTATGATAACAGAAATTTAAACATCATATAAGAGACATTAAAAGGTTTAGTTTAAACTTCTCTTGGTGGTTTATATATTTGAAGCATGATATATGAGAGACATGCATTAAAAGGTTTATTGCCCGTCTAAAATGAAACCTCATGTGAACTTATGAGTTAACATCCAGGCTAACTAGCTAGCTAACTAACAATACTAACATTACACTGTGATCATAGTGATCCCTAGTAGCTTATAATTAAGTATATTTCTTATAAGTAGAAACATGAAACCTTAAGTACCTTCAAAGTAAATAATTAGATTAGGATGATGTACACTTTTTTCGTCAACACAATAAGAAACAAATATTATTACTATATTACAAGTGTCTTTTAAAAATACACGTGAATATAAAATTTGACATTATATATGCTACAGACATTATTAATAAAATAAAAAGAAGATGAATCACGATAAAGACAGTTACATTATTACATCTTCAAATTTACGATGTCTAGAAAGTCCTCGCTAAAAGGACAATGCAACAATTCAATTATCAGACGACTTGTATGGTAGGCCTGACGACTTGTAAATATGAACATGCTTTTAATTTGCAATAGTATAAATGATAGGGACGGAGTTTTTTCCCACACTATGCTTGCTTTTGAGAAAAATGGTAAAACATGTGCTTGTTTTTAAATTTTGTTCTCAACATAGCTTGTTTACTAAAAGTCAATAAAATAAATAAAAAAAGTAAAAATATTATACTCTTTTCCCACTTTTGTCTTACAAATCTCAATTATTATTTTTAATTTGTTCCAAAAATAATACTAATAAAAAAAAATCTACGAAAATATTATGCACTTTGAATTTTTAAACAACACATGAAACTAATATTACAATAAAACAATAAAATTGTTACATTCAACAAGAAAGAAATTACATGCAACGTCTCTAGCTTATTAATTGGCATGGATAATTTTGTTACAAATCGAAAGGAATGTAAAAAGATAAAAGCTTGTTATGAGAAATATAAAGACAAGCTGGGACAATTAATTTTGTTAGGTGAAGTTCTTACAATGATATTAATATTTATAATTAAATAATGTGTTTCTTTTTTACTTTGTGTAATAATTTTAGGTGGCACAATTTAAAGAAAGAAATAAAAATAGATAATGAAAATTATATGAGGTAGAAATAATCAGATGAATGAAAAGGAAATGATGCAACAACCTTTTTTACTTTGCTAACGATCGTTAAATTTTCACATTAGTGGCCATGTGAAATGACTAATTTTTAAGAAAAAAAAAGTCGCAAAAAACGGGAAAATTAGTCATTTCACATGGCCACTAATGGGAAAATTTAACGTTTTAGAGAAAAAACGGGAATTTGCAACTACAGTAGTGGCTCAAGGGCATTTCTCGCGAAAAGTACAAACGTTAGGTATACAGCTCACAAAATTTAAAAATTAGAGACATTTCTCGCATAAATGGCAAATGTTAAGGACATAATTTGCAGTTTACTCTAAATATTAGATGAAAAGCATAGTATAGGAACAACATATATAAACAAGCATAACGTTGTCCAAGTTTTGAAAAACAAGCACAAACCGAGAATTGACTCGATAAGGATGTGTAACTGGTAGACCTAATTTATTGTCTAATCAATTTCTTATCTTCTTTTCTTTACACTATTTGAATGTGACAAAAGACATACAAAAGTGTTTCAAAATATTAATCATTTTTACTTTTAGCATACCGTGTTATCAATGTAGTAGGCCCAAAACCAGTTGTCAGCTCGAGCTAGAGGCACCATAGGGAGGATCGGATGGATTTAATTAGGGTATTTGATGATATCAAATAACAATATTTTATTAGCATAATTTATCCTATTTTTATCGCTTGTTTTATATTATTTTTATGAGAATTGATACTTAATCACTTACTTTTGTAAATCTCAGTTATAAACAAGCATTTGATGAAAGCTAGCTATTTTAGACGTAAATTGGAGCAAAATGGATCAAGTTGGAAAAGTCTACTGAACTGAAGGATGACACACCGTATCATTCTAGACAGATACGCCGTACATCAAGACTTAGACGATTATGAAGACCATTGCCTGACTTTGAAGCATACGCTGTATGGATTTATCCCATGCGCCGTATATGAAACCTTGGTCAACGTATGAAGATCTGACTTGTTTTACTCCAAGTACGCCGCATATGTGGCGTATCAATCTCAAGACTTTAACAGAAATCCAAGATATTGAAGACATGAATATGCCGCATAAAGAATAAAGATGCGCTGCACCTTATGGCCGTGTGTGAATATTCCAGAATATAATAATCTTGGACCCTATGCGAAGTTACCTAGATACGCTGTATCAGACTAAGCTGATACGCCGTATCGACTCTGTTTCCAGAATGTACAAATACCCCATTCAATTGCCAAATTACAGAGACAATATACCACACAGAAGGGCGACGATTGATGATGCAGGTTTTACCGACCAGGTTTTAATATTTATAATTGTCTCGTTTACCTAAGGTCTACCTAATGCACTAACGGGCAGTGTACCCGATCGTATGAGGTATAGCTAGATAGTAAAGCCGAGATCGTCCCAAGAGCTAAGTGTATGGAAATTATCTAAGTTTCGTGTCACGTTTAAAGGGGGTTTTTGAGTTGAAAGATTAATTAAACTAATAAAAGTAAATAACAAGACAAGTAAACGAATAGAAGAAAGTCCAATAGAGAGAAATAGTGCTAACCTAATTACTACTCTTGTTATCATTATGACTAGTTTTCTATAAGTGCATCCTATCATATCGTCTGGGGATTTTATTCATTTCGGATCAGAGGGTTAAATCACCTACGTCTATCTTACACCTTGTCCTATCCAAAACTATTGTAAAGCCTTGGGTTCATCGGTACGAAAATGTAAGAGTCATTAACTGCCTCTACTAACATGGACAAGTCTAACGGATGCGGCATGGTCAGATCTTACACCCTTCTAACTCCGTTAAGCGTATAGTAGGTGGTCCTAGGGTTAATTCGCACGTGTATGGTGATATTGCTATCACCAAGTCACATCCCTAGCGACTTGCTTCCTAGGGTTAATTCCACAAGTCTCTAGGGAACAACCAATGCTAAACACTACAGGAACTAGAGTGTCCCAAGACTCGCCATGAAAGTATTCAAACAATAGACAATAGATGCGTAGAAAACTAAATCATAACAATAACAATTTCATAACTAGGCTAACACCAAGAGGTGTTTAGCCACTCATATTCATAGTTGCAGTAAAACAAGATTGTATTATCACAAATGTAAACATGAATCGAATACAAAACAAAGGAATAAATAAACTTATGATTGGTGTGTGAATTCTCCCTTGGAAATGACTTCTATGAGGCTAGAACTTCATTCCTCCTGCTCCCTGAGTTTCTCCCAACTTCTTTGTGGTGAAAAGTGAATGAATAAACTCGGAATTAGGGCTGGTATTTATAGGCCCGACTTTGTTACGGCGTAGCTGATTGAATTGCTACGCCGTAACCAATGTAAATTGATGTTACGCCGTAGCTTGATCAAGTGCTACGGGCGTAATGTCTTGATAAGATACTTGCTACGGCGTAGTTGCTAGGGTTGCTACGCCGTAACTTCTTCCTTGGCCTCGTTAGTTCTTCACTGCCTCAAATTGGGGCTTACGTCGTAGCTGGAGAGTTGCTTACTCCGTAGAGCCCTTTAGTGGACCTCTACTCCGTAGCCGTAGTATAGGCTACGCCGTAGTCTTCATAAATTCCTTCTTACGGCGTAGGTAGATGAACCTTTATGTCGTAATCTTCATAAAGTCTTGCTACGGCGTAGGTAGATGAACCTCTACGCCGTAGTGAGTGCAGAATCCATAATTTCCACATATTTGCTCTTAAGTCCTTCCATTTCCGCGTATGTTCGTTCTTTTACTCATCTTTACCCTGAAACCAAAATAGGAAGAAATAAGAGTATATATTCTTCATACAAATAGAAAAGATGAGCATCTTAGGGGGAAATTAACACTTAGATCATGGGTAAATTTGATGTTATCAACTGACCACACAAGACACAACCAGAAGGACGAATTCAGAGCAATTAAAAGGTCCTACTAGTGCATTAATTCATAGGAAGATTCGTTTAATTTGTATTAGTACTCTTTTAATCGTTGAGTTAGCGTGTTTTTCACTATTTGACCACAATTAATTGTTTCCAGCTTTTATAAAGAATATTTAATGTTTTATTGGATGTTTATGCCTATGTTTTGATTACTTTGACAGTTTATCATGCCTTGTCACTGGATCGCACAATTACTTCATTAACATCGTTTGCATGATTAATGTAAGCCCTTAAAGGTTAAATAATAAATAAACTAATTAATCATTAAGGTAGACTTTATGTGGAGTTCTGATTAATCGTGACAGGATTAGTCCGTCGAGAAGACTTAATACCCGAAATCTAGATGTTTAGACTTGATCTAGACATTGGCATGATATACGCATACACGTAAGCACCCACTGAGAGAGAATAGATTTAGTACTCATCATATATAACTAAGCAATTAAACGAGCAACATCTTCCTTACTATCAGCTTGAACTCTTATCTATTATCTGTTTTCTATCTGTGTAAGTGTGTGTCATTCACCTTATTGCTTTTATTTACAGTTTACTTAATCAACACATCGTGCCAGTCTCTCAGGCTGAAAACCCCCTTGTGTTAGATTAGGTTTAATTAGAACTAACTTAGGATTAAAATACTGATAGATACTTAGGTGTTAACGTTCCACTCTTAGTGATCGACACTTTACTTACCAACTAGGCTACATTGATCGGGTACACTGCCCATTAGTGTTTGTTATAGGTTAAGTCGGGTAAATATAAATTTAAAACTTGATAACATTATCTATACCTACAACGAGAACATATCAAGTTTTTAGCGCCGCTGTCGGGGAGTGAATTGTTTTACACTTTTTATCTGTTAATATTTTAATTTAAGTTTAACTTATTTAGTTTTTAATTTTAGTTTTTATTTTACTAACTTTGTTGTACAATTGTATTATTGCATTCATTGTATTATTCTGCATATTTATCATTTTTTGTGCTTGTTTGATTTTTGTATTTCTGTTTGTTTTGTGTTTTTCTGTTTTCTGCATTGTTACAGTATTTTGTATTTTGCTTAACTAAACGATATGGCGTATCTAATTTATTAGATACAGCGTATTTCGTTTTTATTTTATATACAACTTATCTTATTTAATAATTCGGGTATGACATATCTAATTTATTAGGTACTGAGTATTCTATTTTTAATTAGGAAATTTTTAAACCCTAAAAGCCATACGGCGCATGAGCTTTTGCTTATACGGCGTATTAATTTTTCAAAAACAGATCCGAATCTTTAAATATTAAAATACGGCTTATCGATTAATCTCGATACTACGTATTAATTTTTTGAATTAAAGAGCTTATATGCGTAACGAACGTATGGCATATACGCATTTGCGTATACGGCATATTTATTTGTATATAAGCAAATTTGAAAATTAAAACATACGGCGCATTGATTCCAATCAATACGGCGTATATTTTTCTAACAAAGGTCTGATTTTCAAACGTAAAAGAGCATACGGCATATCCAGTTTTCTGGATACGGCATATCGTTTGCAGATATCATCAACTTTTATTTTTCGTATTCCGCTTTTGTTCTTAGTTTTCTGTAGTTCTACTTTTTCAAACCTGTCCTACTGATGTTGTTGTGTTTATTTCAGGTAGTGCATGACCAGGAGTTCTACTGTAGACCTCACCGAACCATTTAGTGAGCCTAAAAAAGCTTTTCACTAGCTAAGAAAGCTTTTCAATACAACAAGCCTTGAATGCTTGAGTTCATTAGAGCTCGATTACTTTTCTGATCAAGAACCTCAGTTTGAAGAAAAAGCCATAGAAACAATGACGGACCCAACTATGGAGGAAACATAACTAAAACCCATGAAGACTATGGTTCGGGTGTTGCTAGGCCTAAGTTTGATAAATAGGCCAAGTTTGAGTTGAAAGGTCGACTTCTCAAGGAATTACGTGAGAACACCTTCAGTGGATCGGAGCATGAGGATGATAACGAGCATGTGTAAAGGATCCTTGAGATTGCTGATTTGTTCACAACTAAGGATGTGACTACTGACCAACTAATGCTTCGTGTTTTCCCTATTTCACTTACAAGAGCTACTAATAGGTGGCTAAAGAATGAACCAGCTGGTTCGATTGACCAACTAATGCTTCGTGTTTTCCCTATTTCACTTACAGGAGCTGCTAATAGGTGGCTAAAGAATGAACCAGCTGGTTCGATTACTGAGTGGGAAGACCTTAAGAAGAAGTTTTTGAAGAAATATTGCCCACCTGCTCGTACTACTAAGAAGATGGAAGCTATCAATAACTTAAAGCAAGAGCCATATGAAACTCTTTATCAGGCTTGGGAACGATTCAAGAATCTTTTATTAAGATGTCCTCAACACTATTTAACTACTATGCAGGAGGTGATTTTGTTTTATCAGGGTTTGGATGTTCCTACTCGACAGATTTTGGATTCTAAGGGGGTTGTACCTCAGATGAGCGCAGTCAATGCTAGGAAAACCATCCAAAAAATGGCTGATCATTCTCAGAAATGACATGATGGGACTTCTACTAGAACTAAAAGCAGTGATACCTCTGATGGATATGTTGCTCAGCTGAACAAACTAAGTAAGGATCTCAAGAAGGTTGATGAAAAGGTGTATGTTGTGCAGGTTGGTTGTGAATTATGCAATGGACCTCACTACACTAAAGATTGTCCATCCAAGAAGGAAGGAGAGACATTTGAAGAAGCATACTACGCTCAATTTGACCCGAGATTCATCATGTGAAACATATATATGAACCTACACCTATCATCTGCCCCCAATCTATCAAGAATTATATGCAATGAATTCAAGGTCAACACTTAGCAACGAGCTGTTATAAAGCTTTTATCAAGCCTTGATATAGATATATTTTCATATTAAATTCATATAAGCAACTAAGAGCTAATTTGAATATTAATTTAATTATAAGTACTTTTCATAAAGATATATACTCTTGAAAGACCTTTAAACTCTAAATCCTAATGCTTTGTATTCTGACACTTTGGATTCTTCACATTTCACACTTTTAAGCTTTTGAGTTCATCAGACATTCTCTTCTCTAATCATATACAACCACTAATATATTTATTGATGAGTTTTAGTTTGTTTTACTTTATAAATATATATTTATTGATGAATTTGGCAATTAAATACTCCCTCCGTCCCATAATAATTATCCACTCTGACTTTTTTGAGTCTTTCTTATTCAACTTTGATCATTAATAATTTTATTTGTATTATATAATACTTGATGAAAATTATATCAATGAAAATACATTTTCTATTCATATATTTTTCATTAAGTATTATATTACACAAATAAAAATATTGATGGTCAAAGTAGAATAAAAAATACTGAAAAAAGTTAAAGTGGACAATTATTATGGAACGGAGGTAGTACAATATTTTTGTATACATTCAAGCTTTTCAAGCCAAGCTCAAGCTTTGTTCGAAATTTACTGAGGCTAAGCTCAAGCCTGAATGATTAAAGCTTGACAAGCTATCAAGCCAAGCTCAAGCCTACTGTTTTTGTTTCAAGCCAAGCACAAGCCTTGTCAAGCTCGAGCTTGGCTTGACTCGATTGCAGCCCTATTTACAAGTCATGTAATCAAGCTTAAGGGTTTATGCAGGGGAGATATGTGTCTACCGAGGAGAAATGTTATGTGGTTTTTTAAGTTTTGATTCAGGAGAAATGTAATCAAGCTTAAGGATTGATTGATTCACGAAGAGAAGAGATTGTTGATATCAAGTCTATCAAACATGATCATGACTTTCAAGTTTTGAATCTATTAATTTGATAGGGAGCTGATTCAGAAACTTTCAAGTATTTGAAAAAGCTTTTACATATGATGGCTTAACTGAGGGGGAGCAAACTCAATTAGCTATTATTTCATTCTTCATCTTCAATGATGTTGAACAGGAAGTTCAGAGTAACAGATTAAAACCAATGTATCTTAGGAAGAGAGAGCTTCAGGGTCATTCTCAGATTTATTTTAAAAATGTTCACAAATCTAGTCTATCAATATTTATAGGGGGATTGTTAGAGCAAGAAATGCGGATAGGTTACTAGATTTGTATTCGTATAACTTTAGTACTAGTACAAGGACTAGAGTTGTATGTTTATCTATTTTACTTGTATAAATACCCTTTAAAGTCTCACTTGAGAAGGGTGTGTCATAATACCAAAGTTTACATCTTTTCACCCTACTTTCTTCCTTCTCTCTAATCTCATGAGGCACCATGTGGGTGGGGTGGTTGGTATGTTTAAGTTCAGCCCTCCAAACCACAATAATCATGAATCTAAATAAAATAATCGATCCTGACATGGGAATTACAGTGTTTGAATTTTTAGGGGGCGTTTGGTTAGATGGAATTCGGTGTAATTCGTTGTAATTGTAATCTGAATTACATTACAATCCTGTTTGGTTGGCAGGATGGATGTAATTGTAATTCAGATTACATTACATTGCTTGTTTGGTTTGCAAGGAAATGTAATTGGATTACAACCAATTACGTCCAGTGATGTAATTCAGATTACATAGCAAACTTGAAGGAATGTGTTGAATTACGTTGGAATTCAGATTTTTAAAATTTAAATATCATTATTTATCTTTCAACGTTATTATTAATTATTATTAATATATTATTTAATGTTAAAAAATAAAAATAATTACAATAATATTTATTATTATTATTATTATTATTATTATTATTATTATTATTATTATTATTATTATTATTATTATTATCATTATATTAAATTATTATTATTATTATTATTATTATTATTATTATTATTATTATTATTATTATTATTATTATTATTATTATTATTACTATTATTATTATTTATATTATTATTATTATTATTACTATTATTATTATTTATATTATTATTATTATTATTATCATTATATTAAAATTATTATTATTATTATTTATTATTANTTCAGATTTTTAAAATTTAAATATCATTATTTATCTTTCAACGTTATTATTAATTATTATTAATATATTATTTAATGTTAAAAAATAAAAATAATTACAATAATATTTATTATTATTATTATTATTATTATTATTATTATTATTATTATTATTATTATTATTATTATTATTATCATTATATTAAATTATTATTATTATTATTATTATTATTATTATTATTATTATTATTATCATTATATTAAATTATTATTATTATTATTATTATTATTATTATTATTATTATTATTATTATTATTATTATTATTATTATTATTATTACTATTATTATTATTTATATTATTATTATTATTATTACTATTATTATTATTTATATTATTATTATTATTATTATCATTATATTAAAATTATTATTATTATTATTTATTATTATTATTATTATTATTATTATTATTATTATTATTACTATTATTATTATTTATATTATTATTATTATTATTATCATTATATTAAAATTATTATTATTTGTTATTATTATTATTATATTACTATTATTAACTATTTATTATTATTATTAATATTAATATATTATTATTATTATTATTATTATTAGTATTATATTATTATAATTATTTATATTATTATATTATTATTTAATAAATAATAATAATAATATTATTATTACTATTATTATTATTATTATTATTATTATTCTTATTATTATTATTATTATTATTATTATTATTATTATTATTATTATTTTATTATTATTATTATTATTTATTATTATTCTTATTAAGATATTATTTATTATTTAATAAATAATATTATTTATATTATTGTATTATTATTTAATAAATATTATTATTATTATTATTATTATTATTATTATTATTATTATTATTATTATTATTATTATTATTATTATTATTATTATTATTATTATTATTATTAATGTTTTTCTAAATTACATTACATTGCGAGTCAACCAAACACGATGACAGATTTCATCAATTACAATTCCAACACATTACAATCCAACACATTCCAATTCTTTGAATTACAATTCATTCCAATTACAATTACTTCCAAAGATTACAATTCATTTAAAAACATTCTGTGAACCAAACGCACCCTTAAGTTTCAAAAGAGTATTTATGTTTTAAAAGAGTGTTTTGAGAAATAAGCATTACTTATTTTTAAAGCTTTTAAGTTTTGAGTAAAATCATTTTGGTATTAGCTACAGTGAGATGCTTTTCTCTTCAAACATTAACAATTTGATGCTTTGGTATCGTAACTTGGAACCAAAGTAATCCTCTTAATTATATAATTTTAATGAAACACTACTTTTGAGAAAAAAATTAACCATAAATTTTTTGAAAATAATTTAACCATAAAACTCCTCTTATCAAGACGTACAAGTAGCCAACCAGCCCCCTTTTATCAATCAATGGAAAAATCAATACATAAAAATAAAAATAAAAAAAAAATAAAAAACCCTCAACCATGCAAGATGATCTAGAAGATTGAATCCTGATTAAACACACGAGATCTCATAAGTTGATGACAACAATGAGAAAATAAATTTAGCACTGATGCTTTGGTGCTTCCATTTACACCAACAAAATAATTTTAGGCTTTCACCCTTTGTCATATCCAGTCCTTGCAAAATATCTAAACACTGACATAAACATAATAATTTCACTATTAGGCATTGCCTATGTTACCAGTATGCAGAATTAATCCAAACTACTCTTTAGTATACTTTTCTTTAAGGCCATATATCAAACTTTAATGTTCTTGTTTAGCTTTCTGCAATATGATATATACATTTTAAGTTGCATCTTTTTTTTGGATGGGTGTGTTCATCGTTCTAATTTGTTGGTACTTATATCATAGATACAACTTTTGACTACATTTGCTAAGGTCTTGCTAATTTGAAAAAATAATAATAATAATAATAAATAAATAAAATAAAATAAAATAAATAAATAAAACTGCTCTTGAGAAGAGAGTATTAACCACTCAGAACACTACATAGTAGGTACGGTCTAGGGGTAACGCAGTAAGCTGAACAATATGTGATTGATAGATCATTCTTGATTCTTCGGTTTCAACGAAGTCGCGAGCTATGTTTTGGTGAAGCATGTACAATGAGATGTTGCCCGTTTATGGCTGGCGACACTTGGTGCTACACCTTCTCGCCTTCAAAAAGTAAGTTACAACTCTGTCGAATAACTGGAAAAAAGTGAACTTTATGAATTGTTACAATCAAAGACAGAGCTAAGATTTAACAATAAGGGGGCAGAATTATCTTTCTTTGCTAAACCAACAAAGTCCTAACTTAAACATTAAATGACATATTCTAATGATCATACACGTCTACAAATTTGGGTTACAAGCATAAAATTTTAATAAATATAAAACACATTTACGAGTGCACAACCATACAAATAGAAAAAATTAAAATACTAAACTCTTCTAAGCTTTGACCAAATCTCTAAGAGGATCAATGCAAACCCGGCAAAAATATAAAACGGCTGTTATGCTAGCAAATTAAATCACAATTTTATTTTTTTATTATTTTTTTTTCTTTTTCTTTTGTACAAATTAACCCGGATCTTTGCGGGGATGCCGGCGTTTAATTTATTCTGATGCCACAAAAAGATCTCGAGATATGTCAAATGCACTATTTTATTAAGTTTTCGTATCATATACGGTGACCAATTTTTGGGTAAATGTATAACCATCAAGGCATAATATATCTAAAATTATATATTATCAGACTCGGTTTGTTATTTGTTAATGATTTCGTCAAATGTTTATATTTAATTCTTTATATGACGATCGATGATAAGCTTAGACCACTTCCGATCGTGACGTGTTTTTTCAGTGTTAGTTCAACCTCAGTGTCACATCACCACTTCCTAAACTGACACATCCCTGTCAATGAAGCGTGTCTCTTTTTGTGTCACTACACAAATATACCCCACAAAACACACACACATATATACAAAACACTAGCACAAATCACAAATGGCCCCCCACCACCTTGTCACTTGCTCGTCGCCAATCCGAAGGACGCCCAACCTGACGCACCACCGACAAGGTGGTGCCATTGGTGTATGTAAACCGACGAGCGTCGGTTTCTAAACTGACAACTCCGTTGGCACTGATCTTAGTATCGAAATGATAAATATTATTAGTAATGCAAAACATAAAACTTTGTTATACAATGCAGAATATAAAAACGTTCAACTGACACATTAAATGTGACAGATATTTTTACTTATTTTTCAAGAGTCATCGAGTTTGTGTTATTATACGATGTGTTTGTTTAAGATTATTTATTGTTATATTTGTGATTAAGTGTTTCATGTAACTAACTAAAGTTTTTTTCTACAATTTACTTTGACCTTATACTGGCTAAAAGGTTTTTCAACAATGACATCAATCTTAAGTGTCTCACTTATTTTCAATTAAATTTCAAATTAATAACAAAAATGATTTTAAAAAAATAAATAATCAAAAGTTGGTAAAGCATTCAGGTGTGAAATACAATTTTTGAAAAGAAAAGGTATCGATGGTCAATAAAAACTTTAACAATAAAAGTCAAAATGTATTCATGGAAATGATGCAACATGAAGAGATAGTAATTAATATAAATACGTAGTATTTTAAGCACAAAAGGTATATTAGTCTTTTTCTAATTCTTATTTTGAAAGCTTTTAGCATGATTAATATTTGATATTTTTTTTATATGTAGTATAAATAAGCTTAATTCAGTTTACTTTTAAAACTCGTGGGCTTATATAAGTTTGTTATTACTAGGGATGGGAACGAGCCGAGCCACTCGTGAAAAACTTCTGGATTGAATCAGCAAAAAGCTCGAACGAGCCGAGCCTAAACGAGCTCGAGCCTAAGTTGCGGCTCATTTATTAATTGAGCTCGAGCACATGTTATATATACAACGATCAAAGGGGCTCGCGAGCTTAAACGAGGATAAGATATTTTAAATATTAAACATATGTAATACATATGTATTTGTAATTTTGGCGAGCTTATTAACGAGCTCTATAACAAGCTTATTACCAAGCTCAAAATAGATATACTACGAATCGAGCTCGAACCAAGCTATAACTTTTATTGTTGCATCGCAAAATCAAGTTGAGCCCGAGCTTGTATAATATATCACGAGCCTAGCTCGAGCTAAAAACTAAGGCTCGAACTGAGCCGAGCTCGACCTCGATGTTTATAAAAGTTTAATGAGCCGAGCTCGAGCTCTGGCGGGCTCAGCTTAGTTTCACCCCTAGTTACGTCATATTAGATTTGTATAAGCTCATAAATGCTAAGATAAGCAACAAAAAAAAAAATGAAGATTGAGAAGTATACACCAAAAATAAATAAGCTCGTAAGGCCACAAATAAGCTAAAACAAGCACTGATTAATTGGTTTCCAATTGTTAAGCTGCGATAGTAAATTTGTAAAAACGAACAAGTACAAGGGTGTTTTTAAGTATCTCCAGTTTTGTCTACCCCATTAACCTTAGAAGTATTTCTGTTAATAAAATATGAATATCAAAATATTTTCATTTAACGATGAGTGAAGGTGGCGTTTCAATTTTTCAAAGTTCGCTTTCCTCTTACCCGACTAAGATACTTCTTCAATACAGGTTCGTATATGATATTTGAGTATTTTGGTAAACTCGCGTTAAAATTTAGACTTGGAGAGATGCCCAAACAAGTCCTCCCGTTTTAGAAAATGCCAACTCAAACTTGTTTTTCAAAGCATCTAGCAAAGGCAAAAATGTTTTCCTTCAAACATAAGAGACTTATAATTTCACTAGAACTTCAAAGAAAAGTATTCAAGTGACAATAATCCTTACATTTGTCTTCATTAATCACGTAACGAGTTTACTTAATTATTGGTCATTTAAGACGATGTCACTTTGCGTAAATGCAACTCTCTCTTTATGGGATATTGATTTACTATTATGAAAAGCACTTTTTTTTTATTTGAATCAATGTGATTAGTGAATAGATTAATAACTTAGTTAAGGATTATCAAGTTTGAATACTTAAATTCGAATTCTTGAAATAAGATTATCCTTAGTATAATTATTTTACACAACCTTCCTCTTACATTTCTAACACATCCTTGTAATTTTGTATCCTACACCACAACATAATCTACCAATTATTCCTTTGTCTCCCGCATTTCCACATTTCATATTCTTCCATCTAAACATTCAGTTTGCCACATGATTATTCCATCAACACAATCAAACACATTACCACCCTTCCTCTCCAAGTTTCATTCATCTTCTACACACTCTCTTTTTCTATATATGAAAACTTGGAATTGCCAACTCACTCTGTTACACACCTATGATCCTATATCTTCCCACAAACTCATCATTCAAAATTTTAATTTTAATAACCACACACAAACAGACACATATACAAACGCCACTCAAACACACACTCATTGCCAACCCACACTCTTACATATCTCTTACACATTTAACCATCTCTACACACTTTCCTATCACAAATCCACAACATACACATTTGAATAATATAATTTAAATATATGGTTGTCCCCTACTACCCAACATACCAACAATAACTAATCTTCTACACACTCACATTCCATTCATTCTTATAAAGCTTCCTCAACACTCTTTCACTATACACTCACTACTCTTTTCATTTGAATTTGAATTCAAATAACACCTTCCTCATACAATTCATATTCTTACACACATTCCTTCTCCAACGCTACTCACTCTCACAATCACCAACATATTTGAATTTGACTTTCAAATAACACCCTTATTACAACTCGTCTATTACACATTTTATGACACACTCACTTAAACACTCAACTCTCTCTCACAACATACAACTCATCTCCAACAACTAGTTTTTGAAATTTACATTTCAAATTTGGGAGGCAAGGTAATTACCAACCCTTAGAAAAGACATAAGGTTATTACCTAACACACAATTTCCAATAGTTCTTTCATTTCTCATTCATGTTGGACTAAGCCATAACTATCTACTTACACCATTTCACTTCATATTTTAATCATCTAAACTGTGGCTAATTGAGTTGGTTGATTTTATCTCACTTTGAGTGTTGAAATGATATTGAAAAGGTAAAAGGTGAAGTGCACTTGGGGGTTTAGCAAGAGTGGGACTTTGTAGAGAACACCAAGAGTCTGGACATACTCCGGCGTGCCAGAAGCTTTCTAGCTTCTTAGGATTTCTATAAATATCCCCTCTTGTCATTTGTATTCATCAACTCTTGACATTCATTCTCTCCCCCTTATTTCTTATCTCTCTACCCTCTAAGTCTACTATCTTATTTTGTTCTAACTTCTTCTTTTATCATCTACTAAAAGAACACTTAATTTCGCAAGAGAGATTCACAATAACTTAATCTACTCTTGTGAATTATGTCGAGGGTCTTCGTCTCTATATCCTTTCTACTAGAATCAAGTCTTTGGATAGGTTAGGTATTCTCAAACAAATAAGCACTTATAATCATTTGAAGTCATATCCGGGTTGTGGAATAGGAAATGTGTAATCAAGTCTTGTATCTTGGTGATCAAGCCTAGAACGGGGAAATATCTAGTTGGGGTTGATACTTTCGGGGGAAGTTCTTTGTGGTCTTAGTGGTGAAGTCGAATCTCGAGATTCTTGTAGGTGGTTTCCGAGGGTGGAATATCGTTGGGAGTAGCTCTTCTTAGTGAGCGTTGATCTTAGTGTATATCGGTGGAGTGAAGTTGTAACGGTTTGTAATCCACTATAAGGAATATACTTAGTGAATAGTATCGGTGTCGTGGATTTGCAACTGGACGTATGGATTGTATAAACCCCTATCCCGAACAAATATATATCGCGGTGTCTATCTCTACCTCTCTATACTCTCTCTATATTGTGGTTATGATTGTTGTTGAGCATATCCACTCTTTTACCCTTTAAGATTAAAAGTTGTTAAACTTCAAATTAGTCGAAAAGACTGTATTCATCCCCCCCCCCCTCTACGTTTCTACATGATATAATCGAGAAGTTCTTGTAACTTTTGTCAATAATTTGTTCCAAGAAAATTGAAGATGGGTATGTGTATGGGTATGACTTGCGAAGTTTTCAATAAGGGCAAATCGCATAAAAGAGTATTCAAGTTTTGTATGATTTCAATTTATGATATTTATCTTTTTCTTTCCTCAAATTAATATATCGAACTTTTTTTGTGTTGCAATGTTGGACAATTTACAGGCTACCAAGTAAATAACACACTTTAGTAGGTTACCCACTCTTCCACCCAGTTTTGCGGCAGCCAACTTTCTAGTTTACATTTTTTCAGGCAACGTGCTTATATTCGGTGACGCATTTGCATTGCAATATTATTTTTCGGCGACATAATAACACCAACTAAACCAGAAACATTTCAAAATCAATCAAAGCATATCCAACCGGATAGTTCTTTATTCCTGATGTTGTTATTGAACGCACCAAAAATATTTATAAAAACGGTAGGATAAATACAAACCTTAACACAATAGTATCTTGGTAAGTATAGATCTTGTTAGCCTTGAATTTTCAAGGCTAACAGATCTCCCAAATATCGTATTGAAAGAGTGGTGAATTGAGGTTCTTTAATCAGTTCCGTTGGATGCTCAATTTTTTTTTTTTTTTTTGAAAGATACCGTTGGATGCTCAATATAAGGGGGTTTTGGATTTGAAAGATAAACTAATATAACTAAGGTAAAATCTAAGGCAAAGGAAAAGATGATGCAAGTTTATACGAGATTACTTTTAATTTGCATAATTAATATTATTTTGCGGGAAATGACAAGGTCAGACTTAGAGGTCTCATTTTGTCCGACCCGGTAGCTAAATAAGTAACCAGCCTGAAGTTGTCCAAAACTAATTCCTAATGACTATATGTCTTAACTAAAACTGCAAGCTAAATAACGCATTTGACTATTAAATATCTAAAATGGCTAGACTCTAAGGTTTCATTCATCTAACCCTAATGATAATCGGAAAGTTAATCTGAAGGTCTTCAAAACTAACACCTCAAGTCATACATTCTTATCTAATTCAAATCTTAGGTCAAAGCTTTATCTAACTTAACAAGCCCAAAACAATTTGATCGCAAATATATTAATTATCTAAACTGAAAGTAATCGCCATCTAAACAAACATCAATAAAATTACTCTAAACTACGTATATAAAATTACATAAAGCTAAGGATAACGTCTAACCACGCATAATAATAAAAAGAAAGGTAAATGGAAAAAGGATTATAAGTCAGCAAGTTGAAATCGCGAACAATATGAACTTTAGATAACATTTGACACAATGCACATGCTCAATACCTATAATTATCTCTTGATTACTCCATATTTAATCTTTAATAATCACCATCTCTATGTATGTTTGTGGTTTTTCGGATATTTTTATAAGATAAAAATAACTAATTTTATAAAGAAAATGATTTTAGAGCTAATTTTAAACTAAGAATGCATAAAGTTTAAAACTTTAATAGAAAGGCGTGGTAAAAATGAGATTTGAAGTATAAAGATGCAAACTTTAAAAGTTGAGATGACTAAAAATGATGATTTCTGTAAAAGGAATAAAACTTTATATGATTTAAACTAATAAATTTAAGACAACTTTATAAAAAATATGTTAATAATAAGGATTTGATTAAACTAATGAAACAAATATGTTAACTAAGTTTCGATAAAAACGTAAAACACACATATAAATAACTGACAATTTCAAAATAATCCGGGATAGGCGCAATGTCCACAATACCTTCAGATACAATTTGAAGTATTTTGTAGGTTCATTGATCAGGGTTTGACAGAAGAAAGTTTCTAATTTTTCTAAAATTGAAGACACAAATCAAGAAATTGACACACAGGTGTGTGCCAACACAAAATAAACTAAATTACTACATTTTTTTAAAGTAAA